>CM067369.1:158853773-159086273 GCA_034401795.1 Chaetoderma sp. LZ-2023a | reverse complement strand
CTGCTACTGCTGGTCAGCCAGCCTCTGGGTTGGAGAGCGGTCGCCGGGCATCTCTGGTGTCCACAAAACCGGCCTCCAGGGCCTCTTGAACGATCACGTTCCAGTAGGCTCGTGCAGCCATTGCTGCGAAAATTGAACACAACCGTATCGTCCCGGTTGTTCGTGTCTAGCTGTTATTTCCAAGGTGGAAAGAACGGTGCCAGCACACAAATTTACTTACTTGATTTCAGTAGCAAACAATTTTTGTATGCGTGTCACTTATGAAAGGTGTATGTAAAAATGAAAGTGGTGAAGTTGGGTTTATGTCTCGCCGGAGGTAGCTAACCAATCTAGTCATATATAGACGGTATCGTGAAATGTGCCCCTGTGGGGGAAAGCTCCGGTCAGGGCACATCAGTTGGTTTAATACAAACCATATCTTCCTCAGGCTGGCCAAAAATCATTGGTTTTCCAAGAGGAAAGCGCTTACAATGCCGCAGCGGAGGAGGAGAGAAAATAGGAGCGAGAGCAGTCGTCCTGCATAAGATGCAGGGGGGAAATGGTGAACCATACCAAACGGTACCAATAATGACTGAATCTTTACCGTTTGCTTGAGAGGAAATATACGACGGTGCAGTACTGTGCTCCGCCTGGAGGACGGTCGAGGGAGGAAAACGATCGACCATCACAATGAGGGGGGAAGAATGGGGAACCAATACCTCTTTATGCCAATGATGACTATGCCCTTGCCGTTTGTTTGAGAGGAAATTTACGACGGTACCCCACCGTGGCGTCTTGCAAAAAGGCAACCGGTGGGAAGCTAACTATAACAAATTTGAAAAAGGGGGTGGATGTATACGTGCAAACGTTAGAGAAACATCCCACGGTAACGAAAAATGAGGAGGAAAATTATGTTGACCTTCCTGCACAAGGCAGGGAATACAAAATTTTGCGAGAAGAAAATGCCTTGCGCGGGCCACCCTCCTATCCTACAAAGAGAGGGAAAATTATCATGTGTATTTATCCTAATATAGTTATTTTACTGTCGTATGCCTACGGTGTGTATGTGAAGATACGGTGGCTGATTCATTTCAGCACCGTCGTCTTAAGTTAAAGATAGTGTTGTAGTTGGTACCGTCCATTTTTGAGTACATAAATGGCCTAGACTAACTTTTAGTTGTAAGTTCAAAACATATATATTTTTAAGCCGCTAATGGCGTAGCACCAACAGTCTTTAACGAATACGTGTTCCTGGCGAAGAGTGCTCGGTACCGTTGCCGATACCCCACGGAGTATCTCTCCTCAGACAGACAGCGTGCAACATGTTGTCTGGTGGTAGTTTCAGAGCCGCAAAGCGATCCCTCCACACACCGTATCACAACCACAAATAACAACACATGGCCAAATCACATTGACAGAAACGTGTTTAGAAAGCGGACTCTTTAGCTTACTTACGGTTGGGAGAGATAAGCATATTTCCATCTATGGTGGCCATCCCATAGGGCGTGGTGAGCTCTAAGGCTTCACCCAGTCACCGTTTTGAGTTAGATGGTGATCCGTGTTTCTATCCGTCACCTAAGGTTTCGAGTATGGGTCGTATGAGATCCATACCCTGGCGTTACCGTTTAGCTGCTTTAGGTTTGGAGAAAAGTTGCCTTAAGAACGCTGCTGGGATGGCAACGGTGTTGCCTTATTTATATTTTCGCAGTGTTTCCTACTTTGGCATAAAAAGTCTTGCTTAATAGGTATCCGAAGATACTCGGAGTATGTATGTGAACGGCAAATTGGTTCTGGCCGGCCAGAAACCTACTGTAGTTTCTTGAGACGGTCCTAACCATTCTGACGGTGGAAATTCAGACAAATATGTCGGTCAGATGGCAAGAAAAGAGTAGTCAAAGGCAGTTACTCTCCGCTTTAATTTAGGAGGTCTTAATATGGACGGCCAACTATGAAAATCAGTAGTACAGTTTATACAGCGGTCTTATTGACCGTTTAATAACAATTCTCCGTTTGAAGAGTAACCGTTCTTGGCTGGCTTAAAAACCTGTCCTATTGACCTATCATAGTTCTAAGTTTAACGGTAGCACAGCATATTTTCTGGTGAGCGCATGAGCAGCGACCTTAATGTAAAATTGGTGCCGTTGGGAGAAAATATGGTGCTGCATTTGTTGTTGATGTATAGTGTAACCTAAGTGTACTGCGGTCCAGATATTCTTGTAGTTGTTACTGCTAACTAACAATATTGGCAGAATGCCTGATTAAATATATATATTATATATATATACATTCATTAGGAATATAGGGTCGATCCGACCCACGGTGCCGTTTATTTGCTGACACCGTTTACAGTGCAAAACATTATGTACAATATTGTCTTAAAGCGGAGATCGTATCCGACCTTACGGCACCACTTAGGGCGGTATTTTTTATTATTAATAACGGTGGGTGGGTGGGTGGGTGGGTGGGTGGGTGGGTGGGTGGGTGGGTGGGTGGGTGGGTGGGTGGGTGGGTGGGTGGGTGGGTGGGTGGATGGGTGGATGGATGGATGGATGGATGGATGGATGGATGGATGGATGGATGGATGGAGGGAGGGAGGGAGGGAGGGAGGGAGGGAGGGAGGGAGGGAGGGAGGGAGGGAGGGATGGATGGATGGATGAATAAATGAATAAATGAATAAATGAATGATTGAATAATTGAATGAATTCGAAGGAACGAACGAGAGAATGAATGAACGAATGAATGGGCGAAACGAAAATTGAACGGACAAACTCATGAATTAACAAGGATGCATATGTGTGTGTGTATATGTGAACGCGTGAGCGTTGATACATACAAACGCCGGTTTCAATACGTTATCCTAACCGATTATAATTCACTACGTCGCATCTGCCCCGTGAACCATAGCGAATGCAACAATTACGCCAAATCTGATTCAAGTAAACACAACACCATGAACACATTCCTTAAACAATGGCAGATTGCATACCTAACTACATGAATAATGTTACGCGATGGACTCCGTTAGGCATATCTAATAATTCAAAAGGTTGAAGTACTTGAAGACTAAATTGGATTCAGTAGAACCATTTATTATAATCAAGTAAAAGAGATGCATGATATGGTTGCCCGTCATTCACGTCAAGATTATTTGTCATGCACATTCATATTCCTTCCGCCTATATTTGTCCGAGAATTCGTTTCCACTGAAGTTCAAACAAATCCTACAAATTCTAATAGGGGCCCTGGATGTCCTCGACAACATATCCGGGGTACCTCGACAACATATCCGAACGACAGATAGTATAATCGGACAACGGTATCACGTGGTATAAATTCGTATAACGTAGTACAAATTCTACTCGATTACTCCTGCTTCAAGCGAGAGTAAAGGTGTACGCATGCGTAGATAGGCAAAGCAACCACGTGGTACTTCAGGTTGGAGTACTGCGACAACATATGCGAATTCAACCCTGGTTAGTACACTCCCAATCGAAGATACGTGATACAAGTGGTAGCACAGTCAATACAAGTGGTAGGTCTACAAACCCACACCTCGCGCGTGTTGGCATCGATCGATCTCTGAACTCACTGGCTGTCAATTTCCAGAAAAATATACAGGTAAGCTGTTGAATATTTTGAAAGTAATTTGACTGGGCGCTGTTACTGCCTATGGCAGCAACAACGCTCAGTCAACTTACTTTCGAAATATTCAACAGCATCAGTATTAAATAGTAAAGCCATACAATTCATACAACAACGCACAGTCCGCCACCAATGATGCGTTCGTGAAGTACTTATCTACGTCAATCATGATGTCATTGATTATGAAGTCATCCTACACGTCAGGTAGTGGATCATGATGCCATATGATGGATGGGTAAACTGGAAAGGTCTATTATCAAGAAACATTACCTTTCCTGTAATAGGTGAACTTCTTGGCATCTCCGGCCGTTGCTTCTTTCACGACATCAGATACGGGGGCATCTTTCATGTTTTCAAATTTGCTGGCAATCAACATGTCCTCTAGTAACTTATCACTTAGCGGCACCTCAAGAAATGTTGCTATCGTCTTAATAGCTGTCTTTGGATCCTGAAATTAGAATCGAATGATGAACCCAGTGTCAGATATCAGATCATCTCTGGTTATCTCCTACAACTTCCTTGTAATGAACATTTCCAGTTTTAGTTATTCCCCGCCCGCCCTTAGTTACGCTCCATCCCCGAATACCCCCCTGACTATCAATTTCCAGAAAACTATACAGGCAAGCTGTTGCGTATTTTGAAACTAATTTGACTGGGTGCTGTTGCTGCCTATGGCAGCAACAGCGGCCAGTCAAATTAGTTTCAAAATATTCAACAGCATGTTTATTCAATAGTAAAGACATACAGTTCAAACAACCGTACGGATTATTAAGCGCTTAATACGGACTAAATCGAGTCATTCATGCCACAATGATTATGACATCATCATACACGTCACGTAGTTGATTATGACGTCATATGATGGATGGATAAACTGGAAAGTTCCATTATCTTAGTATAATAGTAAGTTCAGGATTTTCTTCTAGTATCTGTTCTGCTGAGGAGTGTATCATTCTTGTTTCAATGTAAGGTAGAGTCGTTATATAGGATCTATGAAATGTGAAATGTTGTGTTTACACTCCATACCATATCAGGATGGTATATGGGGGATTTACATAATAGTTATATGGCGCAGGGACACATTATATTTTTACAGTTAGATTTTGTCTTTTTACAAGATACAGTATACATCTATGGCATAGATCCAGATAATTATTATTGTCATTATCATTGTTGCAGTTGTAGTTGTTGTTGTTGTTGTTGTTGTTGTTGCTGCTGCCGCCGCCGCTGCTGTTGCTGCTGCTGTTGTTGTTGTTGTTGTCGTCGTCGTCGTCGTCGTCCCCCAACTTTTTGTTGTTCTGATTGATGCAGCTGTTGATGTTATTCTTGGTGTTGTTGTTGTTGTTGCTGTTGTTGTTGTTGTTGTTGTTGTTGTTGTTGTTGTTGTTGTTGTTGTTGTTGTTGTTGTTGTTGTTTCCCTTGCTGTTATTGTTGTTATTTTGTTGTCCTTGTTCTTCGTGTGCTTGTTGTTGGCGTTAATGTTCTTTTCGCCATCGTTGTTGTTACTTTTATATTGTTGATGTTGTCATTGTCGGTTAACGTCGTCATCTTTGTCTTCGTCGTCATCATTGTCCTTATCGTCATCATCGTCGTTGTCCTCCTCCTCTACATATCTGGAGAGTAAATATTACCCATGTTATTCAATTGTATAGCTATATCACATGACCATGTTTGTATAGTATCAAACTATGTTACTGTTTGAGCCAGCCTTGCTTGGTTAGCCATCGCAATGGAGGAGTTCAGTTTTAGCTATGCTCCACCAATCTCTAGCCAAGCCCCGCTCACGCTTTGCCTGAATTGGGATCAATTTATCCCTGCATTATCTGAATCTCTATTTTCAGAAAACTATACCGGTAAGCTGCTGAATATTTTGAAACTAATTTTACTGGGTGGTGTTGCAATTAGGCCCAGTCAAAGTAGGTTCAAGACATTCAAAAGAATGTTTATTAATATTAAACAGTAAAGACATACAATTCGTACAACTTGACGGACTATTAAGCGTTTATGACGAGCTAAATTGTACCATTCCTGGCGTAATTTATTAAGACATTAGCCTACATGTGGCGTTGTAGAGTATGCCGTCATATGTGTGATCAATAAACTGAATTCATCAATTCTTTGCGCTATGCAGATTGTTTCCTTTGTTTTTCATAAGGGGTGTTACCACGTGAGTATCCAGCTTCTCATGCAAATTAGTCACGGTTAGATAGTGATTACTTTAGGCAACATTGATTTGGTATCGTGGTGAGTTGCTTGAGTTTGTGCTGGGCAAGTTGCATTTGAAGTTCTTAAAGGAAATCTCACCTTATCTTATACTAACCATTTAGGTGATAGAAGTTGTCACCCATAATCCATTCCTGACATTTTTGCTTTTTGCTATGCCGACCACGAAAGATTTCCTATCTTTAGTAGCTAAATGTTGATATATTTCTAGAGCATATGATGGCTGTCATGATTTGCCTGTAAACCAAATGTTCCAGCTTCCAGTTAAATTAGTTTCAAAATAGTCAACGAGATGAGTATTACACAATACAGAATGTAATGCATTGGCGCTAATATGACATCGCACGCTATCGGTTGAGGAGACACAATGGTGGCGATCGCTGTTCTAGGGAATGTTAAAGGATATGAATGATATGGAATTTATGAACCATAATCCATCGGTACAATACAACATTTGAGATGAGATTGCATCGTTTTAATCTTGCGCACGCCTTTATACTGCTCCGTTGTAGATGTTGAGTATTTACTATAACCACTTCCCAACAGCCTACTAAACGAGGGCCTGTGGCAAGATGGTGTTGAATGATATATATATATATATATATATATATATATATATATATATATATATATATATATATATATATATATTTATATATATATATATATATATATATATATATATATATATATATATATATATATATATATATATATATATATATAATCCAAGATGGACACCGGAAAGATTGGCCGATCAGAGGGTTGTATATAAGTTCAAAGGCCTGGTGTTTGAGTTAAAATCGGACCTACGATTAATGAAGAGTAGTTTTTTGACTAGAAATTCAGGGAAAACTTTGGATAATCCAAGATGGCTGCCGAAAGATTTGACAGATCGTATTTGCGTATATATGTTCCCAAGCCTATGACAATAGACACTTTCCAATGAAATTTGGTTGCACTCGACCAGACAGCTGATAAGAAGTAATCTTTTAATTGACATTTCCATAACTTTGAATAAAATTCAAGATGACAGTCAGAAATTGACCAATCAAATTTCTGTACATCATTTCGGAAGTCTATTATGATAATGTCCTCCCAGACAATTTTGGTGGAAATTGGCCAACAGTTAATGAGTCCTATATTTTAACACTTTAATGGCTAAATTAGATCTAGAAAATCTATTTATTTCCTCATTGAATGGTAATTTGCAGGCAGTGAGAAGACTATTTTTGATTGTTTATTGCTGGAATGGCTGACTCGGTAACCGAGCCAGTCATTCCGGTGGTAAATCTTTAAAAATAGTCTTCTGTTGGCCGGCAAATGGACATTCCTCAAGATGACTGTAGAGGCCGTTCTAGGGCAAAAGCAAAATTTAGTGGGCGGACAACGGGTGGATGGGCGACGACAGACTGTCTCTCTTGCATAGGGTTACTTCGCCTTTCACGCCAGGGTGAGAATCATTCGTATCTCGCGAGATCTCCTTCGATACGAGATCGAGTAAGTGCATTCTCTAAGAAGCCACGCCTCTATTTTTAGATTGGCTGAGAATAACAGGTCGTTCAAACACTAGCCATGGAATAGGAACATGGGCAGATATAGGTTTGAATTAGCATACCACGTATCTTACCAACCCTGCCTGCTTCGTTCAACGTCATAATACACGCGAAGTCTTATTACACACAAAATCTTACACAAATAATGTGATTAAAATTTGTTGCTGATTCAGCTAAGAACATGTTTTATTCAATTTGCTTTCAAGGCATAGATTAATACAGTAACAGCTACAGTTGTCTTCTATACATATGGAGATTGCGTTACTTACGCGTAAGATCTCTTCGAATTTAAGATTAAGTATGGGCGCTCCTGGATTCTTGTCTTCAAACTCTTCCCATGCTCGCATGTGGTGGATCCAATTAAATCGCTTAACTGAAAACAAACATATATAATATGAGTATATATATATATATATATATAAAGGGGGTTACGATTGGTAATAATTAGATTAAGAAATAGTCAGTTGATCAGATCGGGAACACTGGGACTAGAACATGTAAGAACTGTTCTAATGCTTTGAAAAGCTGAGGGATCTCTACAAAAGTAATCCACCGTGTATAAATAAGGTTACGTGTGCGATAGTCTAAAACCGTGCAAAAATGTTTTAAAATAGTTACTTTTAACACAAAAAGGATCGTGGCTATCTACCCGCAATACGAAAGACCAAGCAGTGGCCTAGACAAGGGCGGGTAATGGGTATCAGCGCCGAACATCACCACACCAGCACCGCGCCCCAAATAATCATGGGCGTGTGGAAATATACAGGAAGATAATAAATTATAAATATGACCGGTAATTTTCACGAAAAACAAATATCAAGCTTAAGAACCTAAGCCAATCATTCTTGCCAGCTTGGAAACAATATGGTCTATTCACACAATACCCAACTGTGTTATTAAAGTAGGAAATATGAAATTAATAGTGTTTTATTCAGCATCTATATGCAAAGGTTTCAATTGAGAAATGCCTGACAGAATGGGGTTAGACAGAATAATGCGAGGTTACAGGGACAGAGGTCAACATATTGAAGTCAACTTCGTGGAAGATCTTACCTTGCCGTTCAGCCCGTGCAACGAGCACATGTTGAACCGAAAATACAGAACAACCGACAATGGTAAAAATATAATAAAATCTGTCACGTTTCTATTCTGCATTTTTACACTTTTTTCTCCACCCTGTATTCATTTAGTTCCCACACCCTTGATTGCGGTAGTAGTGTAGTATATTTATAGTACAATATTTATTAACATTGGGTTTGCACATAATGAATTATGTGATACAATGGTTTTAATAATAATTTTGAAACCTTTGGAGATGTTGCCAAAATGCACATAAGGATTGTAATGCTAATGCGTATTGTTATTCACTGTCGCTTATCTCGGTATATTGATATGCTAAACTTTCTAACTCCTGGTACTTATTTGAGAGATTAATAGTCTATGTTCATGAGTATTGCTATTTAATAGGGTTTATCATTGTTATGTTGATATGTTAATGATTTAGCTCACTTGGTACTGTGTTGATGTTGGGAACTCTTTACGTTGCATGCATCTTTAGGAATTCACGTATGTTGTTATGCTAACGAGCTCATAATTTTACTGGATGCAGTGGCTGCCTATGGCAGTAACAACGCCCAGTCAAATTAGTTTCACAATATCAATCAGAATGTTTATTAAGAGCAAATATATGCCATTCGTACACATGGCTGCCTTTCATAGGCTACGTCAGCCATTACGAATTTTGATTGTGACGTCCGCCAATGTGTGACTTAATTTATTATGAGGTCAGATACTTGAGTCACAGATTGGACTCATCCATTGGCAGAGTGACACAATAGTCTGGATGATTTGCCAACTGAAGAGTATAAGGACGATTTTCGGTGTAAAACTATGTTCTAGTCAAGGCAACTATGAACTTGTCGGAGTGTGTAAACACGAGAGGGCATGTGATAATACCCAGTTTTGTTGTGGTTAATTGTCACCAATCGACCAATCCCGTTTGTGTATATTTAGCTATCTATTACGTCATTTAAACTAAGACATGTTCTTTCCACCTGCTGGCCCGGCTCATCCACCCACACAACGCCCGTGTTGGGATCGATCGATCTATGATTTCCCTGCCTATCAATTTCCAGAGAACTATACATGTAAGTTGTCAAATATGTTGAAATTAATTTGACTGGGTAATGTTGCTGCACCCAATCAAGTTAGTTTCAGAATATTCGATAGAATGTTTATTAAATAGTAAAGCCATACAATTCGTACAACGTGTCGGACTATTAAGCGTTAAAGACTGACTATATTGAATCATTCATGACGTAATTATGCTGACGTCATCATACACGTCACTTAAATAACTATGACGTCGCCTGACGTCAGATGATGAATTGGAAAGGCAAATTCTTTTACATGAGTTTCCATCTGAACAATCAATGGAGGAATGGATGTCCGGTTCATCTCTAGCTAATCTCCACCCACTCTGTGCCTGTGTTGGGATCAATTGATCCATGCACTCTCTGAACATCAAATACCAAGAAATTATACTGACAAGATGTATACTATTTTGAAACTACTTTCACTGGGTGCTGTTGCTGCGTATTGCAATGTTTACTAAATAGTAAAGACATACAATTCGTACAACATTGCTTAGTACGGCATCAATTAAGCGTACGTGACGAACTTAGCTACGTCATTGATGAAGTAATTTATTATGACGTCAGCTCACACGTCGCGTAGTTTATTATGACGGCATATTATTGATTGAAACTGGATTCGTGAATATGTAAGTCAATGCGTCAACGTGAATGAAGGAACGAATAATCGGACAATGGGCAGGTGCGTGTGTATGTGCCGGGCGGATGGGCTGGCAGGGTGGAAAGCGGGGTCAATGACTCGATGAGTCAATGAATGAATCAATGAATTGATGAAACAGTGAATCAATGAATTTACTTATTGTAATCTACTTACTATCAGTTGTGAGAACAAAAGGTATGAAATCGTTCCACGTGACAGGAATATCTACCATGATCTTCCTCGGCAGATCCATGATGTTGTAGAAGGATACCAGGGCATCCTTAGGGTTCCGACTAACATTGATGAATTTATGTTTTCCCTTCATGAAGAAATCATCTCCGAATTGAGCTGGCAAATAATGTGTATTTAAAACCCGTCTACCCGTTTGCTGATTGGTTTTATTAAGTGATGGAAGGTGCGAGTCTTCCATGGCATCTTTGATAGGATCAGTATTGCCCTGTAGGAGATACCGAACCAGCATCCATGTCAAGTGTGTACCTGAAATTTCGATTTTAATAACAATATATGTTCAAATTCTGTTTAAATTGATTCTTCCACAAGCATGCAATTTCCAATGGTGATGTGCTGATGGCAAGGGGTGGCAATTTGCGAGTTCGTACAGGATAGGGTGATCAACACAAATCATCACGTGTCATAAAGGCATCGGAAGGCAAGCATGGAAGATTTGTCACAATGTATACAGTAAAGGTTAATGTTGGCAAACAGTAAATTGGAATTAAAGCAGACCGAGATTTATTCAGATGATAACTGTTGCCATGGACGGTGGATGTGAAGGTAATGTTGATACATCGATAGATAAAGAACATTCTTTGACAACTCTTGACGCGAAGCTGAAAACCTCATCAACTAAAACACATCTCTAAACAAAATTATGGATCAATGCTTGGCTCACAATCAACCAGCAAGCGGTAAATACAAATCTGCAGGCACGATAGCTGATAGCTTAGCCGTATCGCAGACCCATCGGCTTGACAATCACACACGAGCGCATGCATTTGTTGAGCAGAGGTTTGAACATATAAAGGCTTCAGGCAAATGTGCCAGACTAGATATTATGGTAGTATGGTTGATCAGTATTTAGCTGGAGTCATACAATGTGATCCAGTATACCTGATGGAGGAAGCAAGGGAATAAGAAGATTTGTGGAAAACAGGGATCCATACATTAGAAATATGGAAAGATCTGTTGGATTTACATACGTAAGATCGAAATAAATGGTGTCCAAGCATCATTGTTAACCTTCTGTGCTTTAAATGTAACAGATAGCCTAGAAACAGCCAATTTGTTGGTATCGGAAAACAATCAGTTTGGAACATTCTATAAACTGTCCTCAGTTTCATAAACATCATGCATAATATTTCTAATGACCTAGTGTATCCCCGAAATCAAATTCAATATAGCACGTACAAAGTTCATCATTCTCCTAGGCCATTGTCTCAATTCCGCCTACGAACGTTCTCCTCCTCCTCCTCCTTCTCCTCCTCCTCCTCCTCCTCCTACTAACACTACTACTACTTTTTTTTAATCTGACGCTGACGCAGTCGGACACACTTCACAGAGGAACTCCTTTAAAATAAGGCTTGCAAACCCCCATAAAAATCGGGTGAAATAGCAGGCTTTATTAATAGTATATGAATAACAATACAAACTTAACACATCAAAACAGTGCAAGCTAAAATACTCTATTGCCATATACCACACCCATGGCATAACTACATAGAAAAAAACTTAATAAAGGGCTGATAACTACTACTACTATTACTACTACTACTACTACTACTACTACTACTACTACTACTACTACTACTACTACTACTACTACTACTACTACAGGCACATATTTACTCATCTGTATCAATAAATATGAAATGCTTGCGTACCTGATCGAGGATATGAGCATACGATAATGTCATCATCTTTGTACGAGAACGTTTTGAAGTTAGTGTCAATATCCTGAATGTAGCCCCAAGCTTCTGGCCTGTACCACTCTTGTTTACGACTTGGCTCAAGATTGTATATATATTTGTTGTTAGTGGTTTCTTTCGTCATTTTTCCCATTCGAAAACAGCCACACTTCTGTTTAAATCTTATAAAAAGTGTGAATGTTATATGTCCCAGTTTATGTCACAACTGTTGACAGATTTCCTATTTCTCTCATCTATATATGTCCTGTCACATGACCTGTATTTACCTGACCTGTATTTTGAACTATTAGCCCTATAAACAATCGCGGATATAAAGGATCTGAAATGAGGTCACACATATTTGTGTAACTATGCTGGCAGGTTGTTGAATATTTTGAAATTAATTTGGCTGGGAACTCGTGCTGTCTATTGCACCGACAGTTCCAACACAATCAAATTACATTCAAAATATTCAACAGAATGTTTATTAAATTATGAATCATCAAAGACATAAAATACGTATATTCGTGACGGATTTCCCGGGTGTTACCGTATTATAATTGTTATGTCGGCTAACATGTGACCTAATTGATTATGAATATCAGATATTTAACTAATCAGACCCCTCCATCGTGCACGCGGATTTGTCATAATTCTGCTCTAAGAACTTAGCAACTCGTCCCATTTATTATCAACATAAACAGCGTGATTTAACACTTAAATTTGGTCAATAATATCAAAATATGTATTTATTGAATGTCCATGCTCAGCCCAAAAGATGACTGGGTTTCAAAATTTGCTACTGATATTAATGGCTCGGTTATTGAGCCAGTAATTCCAGTGGTATAATTTCAAAAATAGTCTTCTGTTGCCCTGTACATAGACATTCCTCAATATCACTGTCAAGGCCAGTTTTGACCGGATTCGTCATGAAAGGGTTAATCAATATTTTTTTAACTGGATTCAAGTTACATTACTAAACTATTGACGGCTTTACCTATCGATAATTTCATTTTATCCAGGACGCATCTCCAAAGATCGCGGGTTCTTATTCTTGTTCTGTTTGCTGTTGTCATTTTGTTTATTTTAAATTTCTCATTCAGCCAATATCGCTGCATCTTCACGCGTACATTTTAGATATACGTACAGACATTGTAACGAAACCAGATTTTCGATTTATGCGCAAGTGACTTTTAAAATATCCCCAACCATAAGATTTTAAATTCGTGGGGACGCAAGTTACGCGACGTTCTAGATTATACCTCGTGCCGAGCTTTTCTTGGTATATTAGCACTATCATATAGAAACCGGTCACAACTAGCAACTATGGTGAACTTATTGAATGTCTATTTGCAAATAATGTAAATACCATTTAAAAATTTACCACTCGAATGACTGGCCCGATAATCTAACCAGTCATTTCAGGTGGTAAATTATAAAAAAATCTTTACTTTTGGCCTGGAACTGCACATTCAATAATCAAGTATTTTGATTTCCATGACGAAATTTAACCCTTTAACCCTCGAATTTATTCAAGAAAAAATAATTTTTTTCATAGAAAATGTCCATTTGCAGACCAAGAGAAGAATATTTTTGGAAAATTGACCACTGGAATTACTGGCTCGGTTATCGAGCCAGTAATTCCAGTGGCAAATTAAAAAAATCTTCTTTTGGTCTGCAAATGGACATTTCTCAAAACCACGACAGACGCCATTTTTGGTTGATATGAATGCGTGTTAAAGTTATACTGGTAATCATTACCTCCAATAAGGTCGTATATTTCAATATGTGTTAATGCATATCGAATATCAGTAGTATGACTCTAACGTGAGTAATCCTCACTCTGTCTAGAGAACTAGATCATATGACCGACACATGACTAGTGCACTATATAGACTAAATATATAGCTCTCATTATTCACAGAAAAGAATTCTCTTATTAGGTTTCTGGGTGACAGTTTTCAGTAGTGTCAATTTAGGAGGCCGGGTTCAATCCTGGGGCCGTATTCACGAAGAGTGGATTGCCTAACTTACACACCCACCTATTTAAAAGACCCGACTAGGTTGTATTCGCGAAGAGGCGGCTAAATATTCATCTAACCTAGGCGAATAGAGACTTACGCGGGCTTTTTACTTAAGCCATATTCAGTACGCATTTTTCATACTTAAGTACCCATGTATTTAAGAGGTTAATTCGAATTCGTTCATTAAACAGTAGTGTGTACAGGCCCACCGTTTTCCTCCTATTGAGCCGAGCATTGCCTGGTAGGGTCATACACTCCCCCAATTCCTTATGGCAATCCCGGATGCGATCATTCCATTCTTTCACAGATTGGTATTGCCGTCTCAGTTAGGCCAGTGTCAGTAAGGCCATATTTATAAGTCGAACTTCTCATGTACCGTGTCAGCTAAATCTTCCCGAAAATGACCACTATATAAAATCAACCAGTCGTCATTGGCGCGACGCGACAAAAGTTCGACTTATAAAACGGACCTACGTGTACTGCCACCGCAATATAATTGTAAGCAGTAAATTGGCGGTTCACTTGATGAATTGTATGAAACTAACTGAAGTATGGTACTTCTAAAAATAATTTAACATGTTTCCAAAACGAGGTAAAACGTACTGTTGAATACTTTGAACATAGTTGAATTGTAAGACATTGCTGCTTAAGGCTCTAATGCCTACCAATTGAACATACTTGGATCGGAAGACATTGCTGACTAAGGCAGCAATGTATTCCAATCCAATTACATTCAAAATATTCACGAGAATATATCGTAGTAAACTGTTGCTCTTTTGTTTTGGAAACAGGTTAATTTATTTCTAGACTGTCCTCAATATACTGTATGGTGCCTTGGTTCCAGGAAGCTTCTTTGAAATGGGGAATCAACTACTAAGCGCTTTCTTATTGGAGAGCGTCTTGTATGGCTGGTGCCAATGCAAAAACATGAAAGTAAAACGGTTCCACAGACGGAAATCTAGTTTCTGACATTGCTTTGAAGCCCACAACGTTGCCCGACCGTTGTTGACCAAGTAGGCTGGTCGATATAGAGTTGTACAACAAAGATTGCAACAAATGATTTTTTGGTGGTTTTAGGTTTGGGGAAGTGCACAGAATAACACAGTAAAATTCTATCAAAATCTAACAATCGGAAAGTGAGAAAATTAGGTCAAATTCAATCCGCCGTGTATTTCGAACTTTTCAGCTAATTATAACGGTGCATCAAATATTTATTAAATGTATTATCCATGAATAGGAAACCAACTATGAGGATTCTAAAAAAAACAGTGTCAGATTACACTATAACATCATAATGATATCATATCGTAATATTATGACTTCCGGTTCTGATTTGATTGAGAGAACGTCCAATATGTTAATATTAACACTTGTCCAAAAATTTGACTGCATCTTATTTGAAAGATAAGCAATCATTATTTCTAATCACAAAAGATAAAGTTCTAAATGCTGTTTTGATGATGCTTCTTTAAATACACTATAATCAGATTCGACGAATGCCCTGGCATGGAATCAACATACCAGCACCCATTCATAATTCACCCTTCCAGAGTATCCATCTATCATCTGACGTCATATGACGTCATAATCAGCTAAGCAGCATGCAGGATGATAAATGACTCTATTTTGACCATCTTTAACTCTTAATAGTCAGACACGTTGTACGAATTGTATATCTCTACTATCTAATAAACACGCTGTTGAATATTTTGAAACTAATTTGACCGGGTGCTGTTGCTGCCATAGGCAAATTAGATTCAAAATATTCTCAACAGCTTACCTGTATAGTTTTCTGGAAATTGATTGTCAGGGAGTTTAGAGATCGATGCATCCCAACACGAGCGTGATGTGGGGCGAGTTCAGCTAGAGATGGGAGGGGCCTAGCTAAAATTGGAAAGGACCATTCGTCACAATCACATTGCATCACTGTTATGTTCTATATAACCTATTATGTAGGTTATCACATGATTCAAGCCGGCATAGCCCACACGCATGGTAATGCATAACCCCTGTGACTACAACATGGTGCATGGCAGGCAGTTGAGCAGTTATAACTGCTCAACTAACTGCTGTACGGGGCGCCCCGTTGATGGACCACCTTCAGGAGATGGTCAGGAGCAGCATTCTTTCCCGACATCGTGGGCACAAATGGATTGCAATCACTTTTCCAAACAGTATTCATGCCCCTTTCGTTTCCAATCCAGGCCATGCTCTGGTAGTGGACTCTGAGGATGTGGAATTTTGTAGCAGATGACGTTCTGTTGCAACACATGGTTGTGTAGGTGCCACTTCTTGCGGAGTATGTCATAGCGCAAGGATGCCTACGAATCCGTACGATTTCCATCAAACAGGAGAGCCATAACCTGGCATCCCAAGTCTTCAATCGTGTCACTTTTCGAGCCAGGTAAATTGAATGCATTTGCAGAGGATTTCATGAGAGAATCACCTTGAATAGGTTTAAGCCTTTGCTATTTGTCTATGCAAATAATAGAGCATAGGAAGTAGTAAATCAATTCACAATTCCAGTTTAACATTCCATCATATGACGTCATAAACAACTATGTGATGTGCAGGATGACGTCATAATCAATGTCATCATCATGACGCCATGAATGACGTCGATAAGTACGTCACGAACGCATAATTAAAGACGAACTATGCGCTGTTGTACGAATTGTGTCTTTACTATTTAATAAATATTCTGGTGAATATTTTGAAACTAATTTGACTGGGCGTTGTTGCTGCCATAGGCAGCAACAACACTCAGTCAAATTAGTTACAAGATATTCAGCAGCTTACCTGCATAGCTTTCAGGAAATTGGTAGTCAGGGCATTCGGGGATCTATCGATCCCAACGCGCCAAAGTGTGGGTGGAGTTTAGCTAGAGATGGGCGGGGCATGGCTAAAATTGGAAAGGTTTATTTTATCATATATATCTGGTTCAACTCTACCTGTAAAGATATACTCTTTTCCCTTGTAACCACATTGCGAATATCTCGCCAGGCGTCCATTTTGGCTTTGTGACATGATTTAAACCGAGTCATAAACTATCGCAAACTCGGTTTAAATTTGTACAATATTTGTTACCTGGTTTATGTTTTAAACCACCTTTCGGCAATCGATTTATCTTATTTCCAGGTTTACTAGCTGGTTTGTTACCTTTTTTAAATTTTGATATTTATATAGAATTTGGCAAAAGCGTTTACAAACTTAATTAAATTAAGGGTTCATATGTTTTAGAAAGATATATTTACCTTGGCAGTAAATCAGTTTTTTTTAAATTGAACCATTATTTTAAGCTGTTGTAAATGCAGATTTAAACTTAGTTATGGCTAGATCAGGTATAACTCCCTAGAAGTGCAATGTGTAGGTAGAGCATCTTATTGAATTCCACTGTATATGTTTAATGCCATTTTCTGCTCCTTATGGTTACGGTAACTACATGTCCTGTTTACCTCCAAAAAGCTTGAGCAATGCTGAAAAAAATGGCAAGATGAGGTAAACAGAATAGGCCAATTTTGAAAATGCCACGTTTATGCAACTGACCCAATGACGGTGACTTTCAACAATCTTCACAGTGGGTTCATCATTCTAGCAACGGTAACGATATATCCAAATTTAGTTTAAATAAGCTTGAACAATCGTGAAATATGACGCATGAGGCGGAGTGAAACTAAAATAGACAAACTTTGAAAATCATAGTTCAGTCTCACGGTCACAATGGCATCGGTGTGCACGTTATTTCAGTACGTCCTTTCTGCAAGCCAGACATACCTGGAAGTGTGAGAAAGTAACGCAAAACTGAAAAAAATTAGTTTTATACCAAGGTCGCAATGACCTTGCCATTTTGATCTCATTGCGTTGCGTAGATTTAATACAGGTAATTACACGTTATAATAGGCTGAGCCAATCTTGCGAGTTAAGAAGATATATAGGGAGCTAAAACAAAGATATAATTACAAAAAATTGGATGCTGGCGGTCAGACGACTGACAGGCAGACTGCAAACAAGAAAAGCCTACATACATCAAGGGTGGTGATTCGTTGTCAAATTACTGCACCTTACAAAGTGGTCAATTGTCTGCATGACTGCTGCATGTCATCAAATTGTTTTCAAAATACTCGGCATATCCTGAGTTAAGCCATATGGAAAATGTAGTGCGCAGAAACGCAACAGTCATACAGTTAAGATGGCGTTTTATAGAATTTTCAATGGCGATATTGTGTATTTCCGTACCGGCGTTACCAATGCTCTATGCGCAAATATGTCGCAGCCCAGAAATACATATGTGACCAGGAATTATGATCGGCATATGGAGTTGTATTAACCATCTGCTCCCGTGTTTATGAATTCCAAATGTGTATTGCCCTTTCATATATATTCAGTTGAATATTTTGAAGCTAATGCAGAGATCCAGTTTTAGCTACGCTTCGCCCATCTCAAGCTCAGCTCCACGCGCGCTTTGCTCACGAAAAGTATACAGGTAAGCTGTCTAATATTTTGAAAGTAATTTGACTTGGTGGTGTTGCTGCATATTGGAGCAACAGCGCCCAGACAAATTAGTTTCAAAATATTCGACACCGGCATGTTTATTAAATAGTAAATACATACAATTCGTACAACAACGCTTAGTCCGTCATCAATTAAGCGCTCGTGACGAACTTATCTACGTCATTCATGACATCATTGATTATGACGCCATCCTATACATCGCGTAGTTAATTATGATGTCATATGATTGATGGATGAACTGGAAAGATCCATTCGACTGGGAGCTGTTGCCTATGGCAGCAACAGTTTCCTGTCAAGTTGTTTTCGAAATATGCAATAGCCTACCTGTATAATTGTTGATTATTATTAATCTAGATTCTTCGGAATCAGGGTTTAACAGCTTAAGAGGCAGGCTCTGATTAAAGAACGATGGCGCTGAGTCAAGTGATGTCTTCCACGATGCCTTGGAGTTATTGCCAATGATATCAACGCCATCCATTCAAATTTATATTGAACGATGATTGAATCGGTGACTTATTAAATTATTCCGACACAATTCGATCCAATTGGTTAGCGTGATGCTGATAACGCATGATGTTGATAATATGACGATCATCGATAGATTTGATCAATCTGCGCTTAAGGTTTGTGATGAATCCGATTCAGTTCATTACCTATCCGGTTTATTAGATTGATAAGAACTAGCTCAGATGAAATACGGTCTAATATTCTCTTACACTGGCTGAAAAAACCCTGGAATCAATGTTCTACGATATGTTGAGGCACTGCACCACGTACTGCTTTACACACCACATGCTTGTCGCGAGGTGTCTAATGAGAATGAAAGAATCCAGTTTTAGCTATGCCCCGCAGATCTCTAGCTAAGATCCGCCAAAACTTCGCTCGTGTTGGGATCAATGGAAGTCACTGAGTATCGATTTCCAGAAAACTATTATATACAGGTAAGCTGTTGAATATTTTGAAATTAATTTAACTGGATGCTGTAGCTGCCTACGCCCAGCCAAATTCGTTTGAAGATATTCAACAGCATGTTTATTAAATAGTAAAGACATACAATTCGTACAGCAACACTTAGTACGTCATCAATTATACGTTCGTGACGAATTTATCTACGCCATTCATGACGTAAGTGATCATTATGTCAGCCTACAAGCCACGTAGTTGATTATGACGCCATATAAATGATGGATGAACTGGACCCCTCCATTATGGATTCTAACATTCCAGGGATCTAGGAATTAAGTGCTAAAGAATATAAATGAACAGATTCCACTAACACTCTGCCATGTAGACCAATTTAACGGCAGAGATCCTTGGTTTCGTTGATTTCGACATCATCCAATGAATTTATTTATTTCATTGGTTATCAGATATCAAATGTTGTGCATAGAGGATATGTTTTAAAGTTGTACACATGAAAATGGCCGGAGACCTGTGCGGGTATAATGAAGAAGGTAATCTTTAGCACACATAGACCGGATATGGCGCTGGTGGGCGAATTACCTTAACCCTTTAATGACCAAATTTGGTCAAGAGAATAAAGCTATTTGCTTTTCAATGCGTATTTGCATGCCAAGAGAAGGTGTTTATTTTTATTTGACACTGCCATCACTGACTCGGTTACTGAGACAGTCATTGCAGTGGTAAATTTTGAAAAATAACCTTCTATTGACATGCAAATAGAAAATTCCTCGAGACCAGTACAGAGGCCGGTTTTGTCCGGCCTCGGCGTGAAAGGCCAGGAGAAGACTCTTTTAGACAATTTCCCACTGCAATTTCAGTGGTAAAATTTCAAAATAGTCTTTTCTTGACCTGCAAATGGACATTTATTAGATAAATATTGACATTTTCTTCAAAAGTATTAGTCACTAAAGGGGTACGACCACACGGCATTTGGTTAGACTTCAAGATTATTAAAATAGTAAAGCACCATACTGATGCAATGTTTATCAAACAACTCTGAACACTTAATGCAATCTTAAAGCAAATTGCCAATACATATCAGAGAATATACCCCTAATGCGATTGCCACCCAATTTTCCACATCCGAATTGCTATTGCCAACATCCAGCCTCCACCACACCATCACCCCGCCTACACATCCCGTGATCAACTTATAGTTGAGGACTGTGTGACCATTCAATCTGAAAAGGGGACCGTGTTCCACATCCCTTGAAAACAGTTTCGAAAGTTATATCTTCTGATATGACATTTGTCATTACTCTTGTTGAAAGGTTTGTGTTTCCAACCTACCAACGCACTAGCACTCCATTATAGGGCCAACATTCCATGCAGATAATAATATTATTTTACTGGTTTCTTTTCAATTTTACAATTGATTTGATATTTGTGCTAGATACCATATTTATATATTAATAACATGTAAACAGATGTATGGTGGTGATCTTGTTCCGCTTCATGACCATTCAGCAACGCATCGCGTTGAAATCATGCCCGCGGAACGGAAGAAACTAGTTCATTCAGGAGAATCGTATAATGACGTTGGATTTGAATACACAAAGAGAATATATGCAATCATAGATATCACTAAAGAACGTAACTTACGCAACTACATGTAGAAGTACTGTTTGATTAAGGAAACTATGAAACATAACATTTACCGGTTGCAATCCGAACATAAGAAATAAGCACAACTCGTTCATGCTGATAAAAGAAATACTAACCTGAATGATTAGCTAGTAAAAGAGTTGAAATTATCCTGGATGAGCGACGAGCAAGCAATGCTTTAGTACAGTCAATCTAAAGCACAGATTCCTGTCAATTTAGTTTCGTATGGCGAGCTTGCAATTGGTATTCTGGGAATTCAGGGTTCAAATGGTTAAGGAAATTACTTTCAAAGCGGTTCCAGATTATGGGTGTGTAGGTTCAGCCAAGGAATTCGAAAAGCGGGGTTATTATTATGAAATACCCTATGGATTTGTCAAATTTGCATATTCACTTGAAGCCCTTTAATCGTTTTGTGTGGAATCTTTGATGATACATTCCAACTGTTCCGATAGGGCATTCTCTTATCGTGAATCATTCAGAAGCTGTTTCGCACATTTTCCTCTAAGCTTCGTTATCCTGGATATTTTATGAGTTACAATGTACGCGTCCATAATATGGACATCGGTTAAGGTAAGGAATCCCCCTCTGAGGCTTCAGCTACTCACTCTAGATGTTTCGAAATGTTCCTAACAAAAAACACCTTGGAAGGGCATCAGATTTAGCGCGGTTAATGTGTTTAACTTATGTTAGCCCGCATACGTGTGTGTGGGTACAGGGTAGTAACATTTAGGGACAAGGGTGCCCACAGTAACGATATAACTAAGCATATTACCACTTTACGTCATCAGAAGTATCATTCCCAAAGCCTTAGGGCATACATAAAATGTACGCAGATAGTATGAATACTAACACATATATCAATACAAAAGGCTCCGACGGATGCCCACAGCGGCCCAATAAATGTTGACCATGAGAACCATGAAAAAAACCCATGTTAAAGCAAATAAAATAATTCCATGTTTGATACAATAGGGATTTGCCTATAAAACAGCATACATGATTATTATTGCAATGCGCATTTCCAGTTTTAGCTATGCCCAGCACCTCCTTAGTTAAGTTCCACCCCCACTTCGCCCACGTCAAGATCGATCGACCTGACTATCAATTTCCAGAAAACTATACAAGTAAGTTGTTGGATGTTTTAAAACTAATTTAACTGGGTGTTGTTGCTGCCTATGGCAGTATCAGCGCCCATGTCAAATTAGTTTCAAAATATTCGACAGAATCTTTATTAACTAGTAAAGACATACAATTCGTACAACAACGTTTAGCCCGTCACCAAAGATGCGTTCGTGACGCACATATCTACGTCATTCATAACGTCATGATTATAATGTCATCCTATCCTTCACGTATTTCATTATTACCTCATATTATGATGGATGAATAAACTGGAAAGGTCCATTTTCTGGTGAAACAGTCGCATAAATTCCGGCTATGAAAAAGAAACATGAAAAAGCATGTTTCATCAAATATATAAAATTACATATTTAGTATATCCTGACGAGCCTATCATGAGAAAAACATGCGCGATTACTACAGACTATTGTCCTGGTGACCCTCGCTAAATAAACTGTCCCATAAATTCCGACCCATGAAGCAAATATAACACACACACACGCGCACGCACGCACGCACGCACGCACATACGCACGCACGCACGCACGCACTCACGCACGCACGCACGCACGCACGCACGCACGCACGCACGCACGTACACACGCACGCACGCACATCACCCCACCCCCCCCCGTTCATAAATCATGTTCCACCAAAGATATAAAATTATATTCTTGTTAATCATGAAGATGCCGCTAGCGAAGATAAAGGTCATGAATAATTAACCCTTTCACGACGAAGCCGACCAAAATCTTCCTCTGCAGTGGCCTTGTGGAATGTCTATTTGCAAGGCAAGAGAAGAAGAATTTGGAAATATTACAACTGGAATGACTGGCTTGGTAACTGATCCAGTCATTTTAGATGTATGCTTTCAAAAATAGTCTTCTCCTGACATTCAAATGGATATTCAATAAGGACATGTTTTGACTTTCTTGATCAAATTTGGTCTTTAGAGGGCTAACATTGCAAAAAGTGTCCTGTGTCACACTGTAACTTTCCTGGACCACTAGTGATCATTAGGGTTTACTAGTCCTATTGATTCTTTACTAAGACCGTGTTCTCACTAGAGCCTTAATCAAGAATAACGCCATACTGGTGTATGGCGTTATTCCTGATTAACTCTCCAGTGAGAACACAGCCTAATACTTCCTTGATATATCTGATGAGTTCTTTCACTCCAGTATACTATACAATTTTGGTCATGTTATACAATTTCGTTTTGTCTGAAAACGGGTGTATTTTTTAAACCAATGGTTTTGGAAGACTTTGCTGCGCAGAATATCGTGTGCAAGGCAGTGGCATCTTCCAACAGCAAGTCAGAGACCCGCCTTTTTGCGTCTTCTAACAAAACGATGTTGTGATACCCGTAGTCCTGTGGCAGCGAGTTAAACATGTAAACCAATGGTCTCGGGTTCGCATCGGGTTCGTGTCCTTTCTCTGCCCACAATGAGGAAACCGACCGTGGAGTAAGTGAGTCGCGTGGTGTGTATGAATAATGCATTAATCAATATCCCGCAATACCACATAATTACCGATATGAGATCTGATGGTGAGACCAATTAGCTTCGACCATTAATACAAGCAGCACGTAATCAAGAATTCGTTAGAACACGATCTAATTTCGCAATAATGAATGTGCGCAATTTTACATAGCTCTACACATTATGTACGTTGTTCCAAATTTGATTTGCACGAGACAGCTATAAAGAAACCCACTTTTCTGGCCTTGTCAATATAGTAATTGATTGCGAGGAAATATGTTTCATCAGAATTAGTCACTAATTTAGGGATCTGCCCTTCCAATTAAGCGTCCGCGTCAAAGGAAAATGGCAAAACGTGGCTTTTAATTAACGGATGGGTTCGGTCTGTTACTGAAGTATCCAAGGTCATAATCAAATACGCAACCCGTTAGCTGACGATACAATCAACATGACGTAGGTCAGCCATGGTGGTTGGAATATTCCGACATGGCATAGGCAGCTTAATGTACATTTTCAATTTATTCATCCATCACTTGACTCCTATGACGTCATAATCAACTAAGCGGCGTGTAGGATGACGTCATAAGTAATTATGGCATGAATGACGATTTTGTCCGTCTTTAAAGTTTAATAGTTCGACGTGTTGTACGAATTGTATGTCTTTACCATTTAAAAAATATTCTGTTGAATATTTTGAAACTAATTTGACTGGGCGGTGTTGCTGCCATAGGCCCCCACAATATGACCACCATAATTTTAGTACTTTGTAAATTGAGCTGGCGGTACAGTAACAGTAATAATTATGTCATTACTAATTATGAAGTACGTGTAAATAATAACTGTAACTTTCATAATAATTCTAAGTTACTACTACTAATGCTGCTACTGCTACTGCTGCTACTGCTGCTACTGCTACTGCTGCTGCTACTACTACTACTTTTTTTTTCTTTTTTTTTGATGACACGATCAATGGATCGTGCGGAAAACCTTTAATATCCAAAAATATATAAAAGGCTGACAAAACTATACAATACACTAACACTGAACAGACGTCAAAGTAAAAACAACTTTCAAAAATTTGCCAGTCTTACCATCATAAATAATATCATTCAAAATATATGCGCAATAAAAATATATACTGCCGTAATACAATAAACGCCATACATACATTATTATGACCAGTTTCTGAACAGGTCCGGGTAATTGATTTTGTAGCCGACAAAACGCGAGTATTTAAACGCAAACGTTTTGTCAGCAGTACAGCGAACAATAGCAAATATCGCCTCTGCAAATTAATCTTTCTCTTTACTTGGCGAGAACTTTTCTGAAAATGCCCGTGATCGCCTGCGGCCTGAGTAAACAATAACATACACCGCTGCTATTTTGAAAAAATGATCTGTGTTTACATAGAGATACTGATTCCAATATTACCCCGGGTCGTTTGCAATTCAAACAATACAATGATCTTAATTTAATACTGGCCATTAAAAACATCCGAAACGACTGGACGCAGCAGTCAGATAAGGCAGCAACCGCCTCCAATCAAGGGATGCCCGTATTTAAGCGTTAATATATATACATTAAAATCTATTCTTAAAAATGTTACACAAAATGATACAGATGGAATTTAAAACATTACAACATTACATTATTTCCATACTCGGCAAACTAAGGAAGTTTTTAATCATCATGGTGACGCTTTAAAACCATTCTATGGCGAAGTAGACCAAAACCCTGTCTCTTCAGTCGTATTGAGGAATGTTAATTTCGATTTGGAGGCCAAGAGAAGACCATTTTTGAAAACTTACCAGTTGAATGACTGCATCGACAACCGAACCAGCCACTCCAGTGCTAAATTTCCAAAATATTCTTCTCTCGGCCCGCAAATGGTCACTCAATCAGCAAATATTTTGACATTCCTTAACAAATGCTGCCATTAAGGGGCTAATAGTCAGATTTTCTTTTTCAACTAATATTAATTTAAACTCCTCTGGTACTTCAATACAGGATCTGTGGTGTTCATAAATTAAAAATTATCCAGTTCATAGGTGATAATTCTACTAAGTTGGTTACACACCATGTATATTTAAACCTTTCAATCTTCCCTTTCTTCATCAACCGAAAAAGTTCTCCTTGGAGGAAAATTAGCATACTGGCGCGAAAAATCGCTTTCAATGAAACTAAGCTGTTCATGTTATCATGGCCCAGTACCTTAGCACATCCATATTTCCAAATTGTCGAAACCGCCATTGTAACAAGACAAATTAGAACATCTTGCAGGCTGTTTGTAAGATGCATGTGTACATGTTTAAAATCTCTAAATAAAATAATATTAGCTGTCAATTTCATGTGACTGATCCCGAAATCCTTTAAAACTGTCTCTATGTGATTCCAGAACTCAAGAATGACTGAGCATTTAAGGAATAAGTGCTCGATTGTTTCCTCCTGCGATTCACAAAGAGGGCATCGATTACTGGTTGTGACGTGACATTTTTGTAATAGATGACCAACCCAAAGTCTGCGATGTAGAAGTCGCCAAGCTACATCCTTTGCTTTATATGGTATAGAGGGCAGGTGTAAATTTTTCCAGACAGTTTTCCATTCAACGGGTTTATAACATGTGTCATTCCAAACAGCAACAGCTTTTGGTGTTTTAGCGTGTTTTTGTATCAAAACTGTGTACCAGTCATGGGAACTCATATGACATTTGAATACATTTTCATCGTAAAGCAAGATGGGTGGAGCTATTTCCTGTTTGCTAGTGGAATTTTGTAATTTAAACCAATCCGGAGGAACTGCCTTCCTAATATGAATTAATAATCTCTGAGCGTCGATGGTTCTCAGCTTACATTTCTCTGATAGGGTCTGCCTGGAAACGCACGCTCGGGAATCAAGCGTAATCACATCTGCTAAGTGCTGGATCCCATTAGTTGCTAATGATGGGAAATAATGAGCTCTATTGGACAGGGTAATGTTATCATTTCCCCACAATTGTTGGTTTAAAGCATCTCCCCATGTCAATGGCGATTGAGTGGTTTTAGAAAACATACTTAATGCCTTGCGTAAGTCCTGATATATCCCAGGAATCCTCCGAATATTTGGGGGTGGCGTATTTGAAAAGAAGATACTTGCAACTGGAAATGGCCCTATGTAACTTTGGAGTAATTTGCGTGAAACGGTTGTCCAAGGCGAATCTTCATAAAGTAATTCATAAAGAAATTTCAGTTTTAAAGACGCACATTTTGTTGGTATGTGAACTAAATCTAACCCGCCATTTTGTATTTTGTTCACACACACAGCCTGTGATACAAGGTTACTTTTATCTTTCCATAAATATGCAAGAATTAATTGAATAATTTCAGTTTCTACATATTTTGGCATATGTACAACTGAGGCTGTATACCACAGCCCGGACATTGCCAAATTATTAATGACAAAGGTTCTTCCAAAAATTGACAAATGACGCCGCCTCCAACCTGCTAGAATATGTTTCACTTTAGTAAGGCGTTCATTGAGGGATCCATTTTCCTATTGAAGTAAATTCCCAACACTTTAATATTGTTGTCTGACCACTTTATTCCCACGACGTCATCATTTCGGGAATTCCACTCACCAAGAAACAAACCAACTGATTTATCCTTATTTATTTTTAGGCCAGATGTTTTCTTAAATTCAACCAGTGTCCTTTCTAGGCGACTAAAATCATAATTATCTCCTATGAATACTGTGGTATCATCAGAATATTGTGAAACCTTCAAGGGTCTTACAATACCTGGTATGACAATTCCTTTGAATGTTTTATCTTCACGTATTGTTACCCCAAATGACTCCATGGCAAGCATAAATAACAAGGGTGACAATGAACATCCCTGTCGAACGCCACGCTTCAAAATTACAGGGTCAGTTAAATGATTATTTACCAAATATCGACTACTTATATTAGTATACAATATCTTGACCCATTTAATACAATTTTCCCCTAAGCCAATACAACGTAAAGACTTAAAAAGAAAATCCCACTCCAGACGATCAAATGCCTGTTCATTATCAAGGCTAATGATTGCTGCTGGTATTTTGTCTTTCTCCACTAAATTAATTAAATCCCGTATAAGAAAGACGTTTGTTAAAATGCTTCTGCCTGGAATACCACAAGTCTGATCAGCGTCAATCACTTCCTCCAAAACTCTGCTTAGTTTTATTGATAGAGCTCTAGACATTATTTTATAATCCACACACAGCAGAGATATTGGTCGGTAATTTCTCAAATCTTCCCTTTCACCTTTCTTATAAAGTATTCGAACGTATGCCTGAGACATGGAAGGTGGAAGGTTGCCAATTTCCAAAATTTCATGTACGACCTGCAGCAATGATGGCCCTAGTATACTCCAGAATGTGCTATAAAATTCTGCTGTCAGGCCATCACATCCAGGAGTTTTGCCTGCTTTCATACCATGTAAGGATTCCGTTAAATCTTGTAATGTTAAACATTGATCACACATTACACGGCATGAATCCGGCAACGTTTTCTTGATGTTACCTAAAACATTTGCAGCTGCTGCAGCATCACATCCTTCAGATGAATAGAGACATTGATAAAAATGATGAACAGCTCTTGTTATATCAGCTGTTGAATCGAGATTTACACCATCATTTGATTTTACACGTCTAATAATCTTTCCTATGCCCCTATCTTTTTCCAAACTGCAGAAAAACTTTGTGGGTTTTTCACCCTCAGCCTGCATCTGAGCTCGTGACCGAATTTTTGCACCTTCAAACATATACTTATCTAACTCATTTATTTTGTTCTTTGTTTGAATAAAAGGTCGCTATAGCCTTCTTCTCCATTATTTACTTTATTGGAGGTTCGTAATAAAAGTTTATCCAACGCTTTCCTGTGCCTTCGTCTATCTCGTGCTAATTTATTAGCATACTGCCGTGAAATGTGAGCCAGATTATTTTTACCCTCCTCCCACCATTGAATCAAATTTTCATATCAGTCCTTTTTCCCGAGCCAATAATGCCAAAAGTGTTGGATAAGCTGATAATATTTAGCATCGTGAAGGAGTGAGTTATTAAATTTCCAATATCCATTCCCTTGCTTAATCCAGTCAGCATTATCTATGGTAATACACAGCATATTGTGATCCGAGCATGCTACAGGTACAGTTTTTGTCTGAGTTAGTTTACCTTTAAACGACTCCTGTAAATAAATCCTGTCTATTCTTGATGCAACATGCCCATCACGTGGATACCAAGTGAATTGTTTTCCATCAGGATTCAACAGCCGATAACTGTCGAATAAGCATTCTCGATCACATAGCTGGTTCAACTTTTTGTGGGATGTGTCAGCATAAAAAGCTGAAGACCGTCTATCTTTATTTGCATCTAAAATACAGTTAAAATCTCCTCCTAGTACTAAATTTGCCGTCCCTTCATGTATAATTGTCGATAATTCTTTTAGAAAAGCATGCCGAGGACCATGTAAAGTTGGTGCATAAATACACATAATATTTAAAACTGAATCAGAAATATTTACTGATATTTTCACCCAACGCCCATTTGTATCAGTTGATGATGATACGACATTAGCATATTTAAGGCACCTAGGGAGAATAAGAATAGCAACTCCTGCACTATTGTTTGTTGATAACGAAAAGTACAATTCGCCTTTGAAGAACTGCTTAAATGAATTATATACTTCAGGATTGTGAATTTTAGTTTCCTGAAGTAATGCTATGTCTGTCTTTTGCTTTTCAAGTTCTTCCAGCAAAGACCTTTGCTTTAATTCTGTATTCAAACCCCTACAATTTAAGGTGCTAATAATCATAATAAGTAGGGTAATATACAACACCGCTACAATGGCAAATCTAATTGGATTTAGTTTTTTTACTGCCATTATTTCGTTTTTTAGCCCATTTACCCAGCTTACTGTTAAAATCATGATTATTCAGCTGAACAATTTCCAAATGTCCGTACTTGGAAGCATCAGAATCACACCTTAAATGTCTATAGTGTACCCCTTTCGCTGTTATATAGGGCACGGGCGTTTCACCATCATCTGAACGATACATGACCATTTCATTGTATTCTGACTCAGCCAATGACATATTGTCATCCTCAATAACCTCTTCCTCCACCTCACTCTCAGATCCAGAATCAATTTGATGACGTTTAATTCCTCCAACGCCATTATTAATAGGGGTATCCATAGCATCCATCATTGAAATACCTCCACATATTGCGCCTTTCTCAGAGCTGTGGTTAATGCTACTTATGCCCGAGATTTGACTTAAAGGAAGTGGGGGGAAATCTTCGTCTTCCGTCAATTGTGACCTAAATTTATTTTGCCCACATCCCAAACTCTCTGACTGAGTAAACTCAATGTCACTCAGATTCTCGCCATCAACTGGTTGACTTTCACTAGCATCAACTGGAGTTAAACCAATCCCTTCTTCTAAAATTTCTATTTCATCGTTAGGCTCAGTTCTTGCTACCGCTGCACACGACGTTAATGGCAAATGCACATCAGCTACAACTGGAATTGGCGCTGTAACTGGTGGTGAAATTTCCTTATCCCGTATCAGCACAGAGGGCTTTTCAACTGATCCACCGCTTTGAGGTTGCTTTGTTGCAGTGGAATTGGCCATCTTATTAGGGCATCGCCATTTAAAATGCTCAGTAGAACCGCATATAAGGCACTTGTTTTTCTGTGGACAATCTCCTGCTAGATGGGTAGTACTTGAACAAATGCGGCATTCCTTAACTTGTCCCCTGTACCATAAGGGAAGGATGAAAAGTCCATCAATGGACAATTTATTAGGTAACGGTTTATCCACTTTATCGAAATAAACTAGCCTAACTCCAGTCTCTAGCGTCCTGTCAAATCGATACGTCTCTCTCTCCACCTTCAGAATCTTCCCATACTGGCTGAGCTCAGATGTTAGCCGCTCATTAGGGATCTCCAAAGGCGCTTTAATCTTCACCACCAGTTTATCGCTATCAATTTCTTCAACTCCACAAACCTCTCCCTTAACAGTCAAATCATTTGCTAATAGCTTCTCCTTTCCCTGTTCATTGGCCAAAGTGATGTTCCATATATTACGAGTAATATTAATAAGGCCCTTTAACACCATAGGTCCAGCGCCGACGATATCTTTTAAGCCATGATAAACGTCTATGGCTGATACGTTCCACCCTCTTGTGGTTATTTTCAAACTTAACGTCCGTTTATATTTAGCTGACATTTCTAATGACGTTATAACAGCAGCGCGCCAGACCACCTTTAAAACCGCGCGTTTGCGTGTAGGTCACGCTAACACAGGTGAACGAAAAGCCGCCTTATACAAACAGGCCAGGCTAATGCAGTTCTCAAAGGCAACCAACATAAAAGGCGCTTTTAACGGCGTGAAAGGAGGCGGACAAGCGCAACTAAAGGAGGACAAACAGCTGGACAAACAAGGCCGAAACAGCAGCTACAGCCAACAATGGCTAGCGCTTTGAAACAAGCGAGCAACAAACTTGACTATCCAAGGCGTGAGTCTAGACCCCAGCATTGGAAACTAGCATATAAGCGCCTTAAATATTACAACACACAGACACGCTTGAAATACTTCGCTGCAAAATACGAACTTCAACATCAAAATCTCCCCAAATAAATACAACAAAATCAACGTATATACATTTATAAAGAACCAAGACAAAAATAAAGCATATAGGCGTAGTAGAATGCGTCTTAAATCGACGTTAATAGCAGAGCCAAATCAGTACGACTTCAATGACTACTACTACTGCTACTACTACTACTACTACTACTACTACTACTACTACTGCTGCTGCTGCTGCTGCTGCTGCTGCTGCTGCTACTACTACTACTACTACTACTACTACTACTACTACTACTACTACTACTACTACTACTACTACTACTACTGCTACTGTTGCTGCTGCTACTACTACTACTACTACTACTACTTCGGCTCCTACTCCTACTGCTACTGCTACTAGTACTACTACTACTACTACTACTACTACTACTACTACTACTACTACTACTACTACTACTACTACTACTACTACTACTACTACTACTACTACTACTACTGCTGCTGCTACTGCTACAGCTACAGCTACAGCTACAGCTACAGCTACTGTTACTGTTGCTACTACTACTACTACTACTACTACTACTACTACTACTACTACTACTACTACTGCTGCTGCTGCTGCTGCTGCTGCTGCTACTACCGCTACTACTACTACTACTACTACTACTACTACTACTACTACTACTACTACTACTACTACTACTACTACTAATACTACTACTACTACTACTACTACTACTACTACTACTACTACTACTACTACTACTACTACTACTACTACTACTACTACCGAAAGCACAAACAGTGGTTATATAAATAGATAAATACCAAAATATGTAATTATGAATTGATATATAATGTCTGATAACATTTATAATTTCTGTAAATTCATATTCCCCATATGCCATTATGTGGTCTGGGTGTAAATAAAAAAAATCAGAAAAAAAAAATCAAATTAGTTTCAAAATATTTAACACCTTACCCGTATAGTTTTCTGGAAATTGATAGTCAGGCAGTTCAGGGCTCGATCGATCCTAACGCGAGCGAGGTGTGGGTGGAGCTTAGCTAGAGATAAACAGGGCATTGTTAAAGCTGGCAATGTCTATTATATACGGACCATGCAAGTGGGATTCCGGAAATTAGGCATTTAAATTCTTTAAATCGATTCAAACGTGCGTACATTATGGAAATGGGCTGAGCTTGGCTACACATGCGGCGGAGCTTGACCACGGGCGGGGCGGAACTTGGCGACACAGGTGGCGGATTATGGCTACACATGGGGTGGAGCTTGGCTACACATGTGGCGGAGCTTGGCGACACATGAGGCACAGCTTGGCGACACGTGGCGCAGAACGTCTAGAAATGGACCCTCTAATATCTTAGGCAGAAAACTATACATGTCAGCTGTTGAATATTTTGGAATTAATGGCAGCATCCGTGCCCAGTCAAATTAGTATCAATATATGGTTATTAAGTAGTAAAAACAATTCGTAAATATGTCTGGCCATTACGTTCACGACGTACCTCGATACGCCATACACGGCATATTTTACTTGTGACATCAGCCTACTGTTGACGTATTTGAGTATGACGTCATATACTTGACTGCTAGATTAGATTTCTCGATTATCATACACAGTTAGACGAGCACCCCTTCAGCAGAACTTGACTTATCTCAACGGACGCGTTTTACCATTTTAAGGACCTTGCCATATCGGAATCTTCTTGGGGACCAAAGGCCAACCATTCGTTCAAGTCTGGTGAAGATGTTCTCAGGAGACCTTGTGTTCTGGCGTTAAGCACGCACGCGCACACGCACGCACGTATGTGGCGTCTTAATATCGTAGACGTAGTGTTCTTGCTATGTAGTAGTAGATCAGTGTCTCATAGGACTAAATATATTGTTCACTATAGCTCAAATGTGTGAGCTTATACAATGATGATTTGTATCAATCTCTCAACTGTTACTGGCGTCGTCCTATCAACAATAGAGGGATCCGATTAGGCAGTCAAGGATATGACGTCATACACAAGTACTTCACGTGTAGGCTGACTTAACCCCTTGTGTGTCAACCGCCTCTCAAAGCGCTCAAAAGGCGACTTTTATCAAGTTAGCCTATAATTTGTCAAGAGTTTTCAAGGAAATTGAAATTTTTGGTCAGTGAATGACCATTTGCTGGCCAAGAGAAGACTGGGGTTTTAAAAAAAAATTTTATAACTGGAATTTAGGAAAATCGTTTTTGAGAGGTATTTTCTGACCGGTTTCACGATTAAAGGGTCAATGGTCAAGAAAATCTAAATTTGTGTTTAGTCAGTGTCCATTTGCAGGACAAGAGAAGACTATTTTTTGAAAATTTACCACTGGAACGACTGGCTCGGTTACCGAGCCAGTCATTCCAGTAATAAATTCTCAAAAATATTCTTCTCTTTTCCTGCAAATAGACAGTCCTCAAAACAACTGCAGACGAAGTATTGGCCGGTTTTACCATTATAAACCACAAGTTGACACAATAGGCGTTAACATTACGATGCTAATGAAATATCTATATCCGTCGTGAGCATTGACATGTCCGTCAAGTATACGAATTATATGTCTTTATTCACTATGTAATAAACATGCTGTTGAAGAAACTAATATAACTGTGACCTCTTCCTTGGATAGGCTTCAATAGCGCCAAGGCAAATTAGTTTCAAAATGTTGAACAGCTTACCTGTATAGTTACTTTGAAATTGAGATTCTGGGAATTCAGGATTCAAAGTGTATACATTGATTCCAACACGTGGAAACAAGTAGGCGGATCTAAGATAGAAATGTGTCGCCTGGCCAGAAATGGATCCGTCTATTTCGCCACAATATGTTGCTTAATTGATATCAAACTTGACAGGTAAATTCCATTAGGTAAGACCCATTGGAGCAATGAATATGATGTTGCACTGCCTTGAAAAGTCACGGGTATACATGTGTTCACACCATCAATAATATATTGGATCTAAACCAAAGCAGACATTCCCGTGATAATGCAGCTTACTGGGCGGGTACTGGATCAATCGCGGACCAGTAAGTCCCAGTAGTGGCCCAGTAGCACGCGTTGTCAGGGTAAGAAGCATCCATTTTAGCCCACCACCGAGGTTTCGTTCATCAGCCGGATGCAATGACAGCTTGACGTTCACATGTATGCAGATTGTCATTCTAATCTCAGAAATAACGTTGGAGTTCACAGTAACAAAATGTGGACGGTGGAATTTATGATGCCATTTCCTCTGGCAAGGAAATGAATTGATTCACGTTCTCTAAGAGCGAATTGTGATTGTGTGTGGCGAATCTGTTATCCACAATCTTATCTCCGTCAAATACCGGCTTACGATTAATAACACTAGGCAATCAACTTAAGGGTGGTTCCTCTGCGGATGATTCCTTGTGACCTACGTGGGAGGCGCGGTAAAGTTTCGCTTAGATTGGCATTGGGATTGCATTTTTATGAGACAGATATATCGGCCTACAGTATGTTCAGATCACTCAACTCTCCCGGATTCAGCGCAAGACAAATGTGGTTTCCGCCTCGCCCTGTCATCCACTTATTTGTAAATCTCACGGATTCTTTTTAATTTCTTATAAGAAAAATAGTCCGATGTGCTCTGAACCGACCCTACGACCCTATTTGGGTAGAATGACGGGTCGGGTTAGTAGACTGACGGGTCGGGTTAGTAGACTGACGGGTCGGGTTACTAGATTGGCAGGTCGGGTTAGTAGACTGACGGTCTGGTTAGTAGACTGACAGGTCAGGTTACCCAGATCCCTCAGCCCATCAAAGTCCAGACCAAACTCGGACTAAATGCCTCAAAATTTCGAAGTATTTGTTTCAAATTGAGTATCATGCATTTTTGTTATTTACTGTACGGTCTACCCCATCGCAAATTCTCACCCATAAAATTGTTGCCATTTATGAACATATTGGTTCTCAGAGCACGCCTGCTCCCTGTCAAAATCTTCTGGTGAGGACCCAGGGCCATCCGTCCGATTTGACGTCGATAATTCCATAATAGGCCATTCAGATTGTACAGGTGCTGCGAGATTCCGCATACAATAGGGACTACGGTATTAGATTCGATTCAATTATCATTGGGGAGATGCTTGGTCATGGTATGAGCGTGGTCAACTGTTAATCAGCCGGGTGGGGTGTTCGGCGACATTATTAGTGAGTTAGTCTGTTGCTCGACAGCCGCTAAATCAGCGCGTGATATGTGGACAGGACATTAATATTTAATGGTCATATTTGTACGTCTCTTGCAAATGGAGGATTCCAGTTTATCCAATAATCATATGACGCCATAATCAACGACGTGACGTGTTGGATGACGTCAAAATCAATTACGTTATGAATTTCGTAGCTAAGTTCGTCACGAACGCTCAATTGATGACGGACTACGCATGATTGTACGAATTGTATGTCTTTACTATTTAATAAACGTGCTGTTGAATATTTTGAAACTATAGGCAACAACAGCACCAATTCAAATTAGTTTCAAAATATTCAATGGCTTACCTGTATAGTTTTCTGGAAATTGATAGTCAGAGAGTTTAGAGATCGATCGATCCCAACACGGGCGAAGTGTGGGTGGGGCTTGGCTAGAGAAATTAGTAAGCCTTTTAAGAAACAAATATCAAAAAAGTAAATAATTGGAGAGGCATGATTCTGGTGGCGTATGTTTGAGAAACAATTGCTGCTGAATGAAAAATGCAGTTTTCATATACAGAGAAAAGCTTAGAAAAGAATTTTTTTCCAACTTGAACCAACTACAATATGAAAGGAAATTGTATTTAGGAATTTGGTGGTCTAACAGTTCAAATATGGTCAAATGAGCCAAACTCAGTGCGTATCTAGGGCGTATCTAAGATAGTGAGACTATAATACATTGGACTGCAGGTCTGTCCAGAATTGGCCTTTCCAGAGTAATGACGTCATATGTTGTCATTCTCAGCTAATCGGCATGTAAGCTGACGTCATAATCATTACGTCATAAATGATTATATACTTTAACTCTTAAAATTCTGACACGTTGTAAGAATTGTATCTCTCTACTATTTAATAAACATGCTGTTGAATATTTTGAAACTAATTTGACTGGGTCCTGTTGCTAGGCAGCAACAACACTCAGTCTAATTAGTTTCAAAATATTCAACAGCTTACCTGTATAGTTTTATGGAAATTGATAGTCAGGGAGTTCAGAGATCGATCGATCCCAACACGAGCAAGGTGTATGTGTGGAGCACGGCTAGAGGGACCGGGCATAGCTAAAATGGAAAGGTCCATATTCAAGCGATACGCCATATCCAGAATTGCAGAGTAGCTACATCAATGATGGGGACTATGAACCATGTCACCTGATAAAGCCGTCCATTATATATCTTAATCTCAATCGATCATATGGCACAGGCAGCCTATCTATCGAATGGAGGAAGCCAGTTTTAGCTATTCCCCGTCCATTTATATCTAAGCTCCACCTACGCTTTGACCGTATTGAGATCAACCAGCCCACGAATTCTCTGAATCTCAATTCCCAGAAAACTCTACAGGTAAGCTGTTGAATATTTTGTAAATGATTTGATCTGGTGCTGTTGCTGGCTATGGCAGCAACTGCGTCCAGTCAAATTAGTTTCAAAATATTCAACAGCGTGTTTATTAAGATGTAAAGACAGACAATTCGTACAACAACGCATAGTCCGTCATCAATTAAGCGTTCTTGACAACGTTAGCTACGTCATTCATGACGTAATTGATTATAACGTCATCCTACACGGCACGTAGTTGAGTATGACGCCATACGATTGATGGATAAACTGGAATCCTCCATTGAATGAAGACAGCGAATCAACCGAACGAATATCTTCCGGTTGCATTTGTCATATAGTGAACACATATACCCAATAATCTAGCATCATTACAACACATACGCCGTAATACGCCGCCGCTGTCTGTAAAAGGCGCCCAGCAAAGATGGTCCATGTTTGGTCATGTCCTAAGGATGCCAGAAGACACACCAGCACAGAGAGCCATGGAATTCGCCCTACTCGGAGCCAGCAAATACAGAGCCAGGAGAGGACGTCATTGCATAAATCTGCTAAGCGTGCTACGAGGTGACCTTAAGAAAGCAGGATTAGGTACACTCAAGTCAAGAATGGGCCTGAGGAAGCTAAGGATTTTGGCTGAGGACAAGACACAGTGGGAAAAAGCGAAGAAGGACTGATTACATCTGTAGGATGTTTCTACTACTACAGCCGCAGAATACAGTAATACTACATGCATGCATTTCAACACACATTTTCAGGTGGTTTTTTTTACAGTTATCTTAGTTTAGATAAAAGCAAAGGGTCGGGTCTGCCTGTTCTCAAACCTCAAACAATGACTAATGTTCGTAGGGATTCTGTATGCATGAGATTTACAAACGCTTATCGACATTGTTATCTACTTTTATCAAATTTTCACACAAGGCTTACGTTTATGGAGGATCGTCTCGTGTGATCATCTTGTACGATATCAAATGCTGCTTTGGATAGCGTTATTTGTTCAATATTTAGATGGTTATCACTGGGTAAATGTGTACATGAATGGGATCTTAAGAAAAACTCACAAATGCCTTGCAAATAATCTTTTAAAAAACAACTCCGTCGAGAGCGATCTCACGATGCATTTTCATTAATATAGCTCTATACGTTTAAGTCAAACTTGCCGAACTATGATTAAATTTACCGGACAATTTCAATAACAAAAGTATGTGCTCGTCGGAGATGTTGTAATTGGAACGTCTGTTGTGTTGAGCGACGATACGGTTCAATACAGCAATTTCCTAATATGTCAGTAACAATGATGGATAGCGTCGTAACCGTTTTTGTTAAGCGCATGCTCCTGATCATGGCTTGGGCTAATCCCATCCCTAGTTATTGTTGAAGAGTATGGCCCCTACTGGTGTGGGTCCTTAACATCAGTACACCATCCCAAGGAAGATATTCATATCCTATTTGTGGCAAATATGAGTATTTAGTTTGCATTTCAAATTTCATTTTCAGTAGCTTTTCAGTCTTGCAGTAACATCCAGTACAAGTATGCTACAGTCAGAGGCGGAGTAAAGCAAGGGTTAACCCTTTCATGACGAAGTCGGCCAAAACCGGCCTCTGTAGTGGTCTTGACAAATGACCATTTGCAGGCCAAGAGAAGACTCTGTTTGAGAATTTACCACAGGAATGACTGGCTCGATAAACGAGCCAGTCATTCCAGTGGTAAATTGTAAAATATAGTCTTCGCTTGGCCTGCAAATGGACATTCAATAAGTAAATATTTTAACTTTTTGAACAAACTTAGTCATTAAAGGCTTAACGAGGCTACAGCTCCGGCGCCCCAATAAATAATGGGCTACCAGATCAAAAACAGCTATACCATTTTACCTATTTGAACATTTTAATCCCAGTATCTCGGGTTTACAGTTGTGATATACGTAAGCAGTTGACTGTTTTGAAACCAATTTGACTGGAAGCTTCAAGCAGCACCAGCATTCAGTAGAATTGGTTTCAACAACATTTGACACATACGTAACGAATTTATTATATTTGTGAGCAGCAGCAACAGCAACAGCAGTAGCAGCAGCAGCACCACCACCAGCAACAGCAGCAGAAGCAGCAGCAGTAGTAGTAGTAGTAGTAGTAGTAGTAGTAGTAGTAGTAGTAGTAGTAGTAGTAGTAGTCGAAGCGAACGCACGCGTGTATTTAGCTCTGCCATTGCTGCCCGAATTTGTTAGTTTCTAGCGCGATTTTGTAGATAAATTTTATACATATATTTCGTATTTGTATTTTCTTTCAAACTTTATGTTTAATTTGTAAATTCTTTCTTGGTTGGAGCGCATTTTGTGTCTCCATTTGCTAAAGGCACTCCTCTTAGCTGGCGGGGTCCGCCATTTAATAGGACGCCTCTTACTGTGGTCAATGCAATACATTTCTTCCCGCGCCAGTGTGCTATTTCTATAGTTCATTGGCTAGCGCATTATATTTTGGCAAGTGAGTTGATTTTATTCCTTTGTCATTTGTAAGCGCAAGCCTAGTATTTTGATTATACAAATCTGTATAGTCCGTTGGCTGCCCCCTGTCAACTCGAACAGACTAACAAATATATGACTGTAATATGTTAGTATGCATTAGGAAACCACTTTAATCGGTTAGGTGTTAGTGAACCACTTAGAAAGTGGTTCAAACTAACAAATATACGACTGTACTATCTATTCGTATATTTGTTGGTAGGTGTCAGGGTTTCAAAAGGGGACACTATTTATTTAGTGTTAGCATTTTCCCTGACGTCTTGGTATTATATTTTTGTATTACCCCTTATATATTGTAGTAGTATGGGTTTCCTCTTTTATTAAAACACCATGGCAACCTCCTATAAGCGTACCCTGAGTCTTAAAATCACGACAAACGTTTGGGGTGTTTCGGCAATTAAGGTGTATCATGGGTTGAAGGATGTAGTTGTGGCAGGGCCACGGGTCCTTCAAGGTCTCATTAACGTTTCCAAATCTGTATGGAATGTCACCGTAGTTAATGAAAGTGTGAAGGAAAAGTTGATCGACGAGGTCCTTGTCATGAAGGGTGAGGTGTGTAATGTGGAGGAAATAGATATTGATCGTCTATTAGTCAAGATGAAGGTTCCATTATTTAAAGATCCCAGATGAACGTATGGTTAGTATCAAGTGTGGCAAAGTGGACAAAGTAGAACACGAGACCTATCCATTTGATCGAACCTTAGAAATTGGCATCAGAAGAATTTGGTTCGAAAAGGTAGAACGAACTCTCCCAAGTACGGTCACGATAGATGGTCGATTTATCTTGCCATTATGGTACAGGGGGCAAATCAAAGTGTGTAGAAACTGCTTAAGCACAGAACATCTTACAACAGATTGCCCTAACAAAATCAAATGTCTAGTTTGTGGATCTGATCAGTTTAAGTGGCGATGCCCGCGGAACAAATATGTCAAAAAGGGTGCTGATAAAAGTGCAGAGCAAGTTGTCTCTAAAGAGAATGTCATAGAACCGGTAGCTTCTGAGATTGTAGCTGAAATCCATGTTAATGGGAAGCACGTTGCTAAAGAAAATGTCATCGAACCAGTGGTTGTTGAGATTGTAGCTGAAGTCCATGTTAATGAGAAGCATGGTGAAAAAAATAAAAAAGAATCCAATTGCTGTAGTTGCAGGTGATGAAATAGAGGTTCTACATGAGGGGCTAAGTATTACTCCAGTAATAAGTCAATCCAAGTCTGATGTCAGAGAGTCGCATTCTCAGATCATAACATGGTTTGTGTAATCTTTGCTAATGCTGATTAAGTAACAAAAGGGTTTGGGTTTTGGAAAGTAAACATAACACTGGTGGGAGAAGAATTTTATAAGAATAATATAAAGAGTTGTTGGCAACATTGGATTAATAGGAAAGCATCATATAAGAGCACATTGCAATGGTGGCAAGATGTAAAACTGGATTTGAAGTATGTTTCCCGAAAGTATTCTATTAGAAAAGCACGAGAAACACGCACACCCAAGAAAACACTTCATCGATCACTGATGAAAATTAATGCTAAAGTAAATAATGGTGAAGATAATTATTAGGAATTACTGGTTAAAATTAAAAGTAAAATAAGAGATATAGAACAATATGAGTTTGAGGGTGCAAAAATTAGAGCAAGAGCCCAGATGCACGCAGAAGGGGAAAAGCCAACCCGATATTTTTGCACATTAGAAAAAGCACGGGCAATAGATAAGGTGATGTGCTCATTGAACATGCCGGATAATTCAACCGTCTTTACCAACAATGAAATGAGTACTACTGTATCCAATTACTATGAGTCATTGTACAAGTCAGAAAGAATTGATGAAGATGAAAAATTGGATTTGTTAGCAAATATAGACAAAAAGGTGTCAGACACAGGCAGTGAATTTTGTGATCAACCCTTAACACTAGAAGATTTAACTAAATCCCTTAAAGGTATGAAACTAGAAAAACCACCGGGGTGTGATAGCCTTCCAGTTGAATTTTACCAAACGTTTTGGCACCTTGTAGATTCAATAATGGAAGAATTAGCCACTGAAGATTTTGAGAAATGCCATTTACCACAAACTCTGGCTAGGGCATACGTAAGGCTAATATATAAACGAAATGACAGACGTCTAATTCAGAATTACAGACCAATTTCTCTACTATGTGTTGACAACAAAATGATATCCAGAGCACTAACATTGAAACTAGGTATTGTTTTAGGAGAAATCATTGGAACAGAGCAGACATGTGCTGTACCTAAAAGGACAATTTTAACCAATACCATGTTAATAAGAGACCTTATACAATTGGTTGAGAAGGATAGCATCCCTTCAGCTGTGATTGCCTTGGACAACGAAAAGGCATTTGACCGTGTGGAATGGGATTTTCTTTTTAATTCTTTGCAATCGTTTGGGTTAGGCTCAAACTTTATTAAATGGGTTAAGATTTTATATACGGATATCAAGCGTAGCTATTTAGTGAACAATCAATTATCCAGAGAAATTGTCTTAGAACGTGGTGTTAGACAGGGGTGTTCCTATCGCCATTATTATTTGTTATTGTGATGGCATCTCCTGGCATAGCATTGAGGCAAAATAATAACTTTCAAGCCATATGTATTCGTGGGATAGAAAGACCACTTAAGCTGTCACAATATGCTGATGACACAGCTGTGTTTGCTAGTTCAAACACTGATTTTGCAATTTTAAACCATGTACTAGAGATGTTCCAAATGCATCTGGTTTGAAAATCAATAAGGGAAAATCCAAAGGATTATTTTTGGGGCCATGGAAAGAGCGGAATGACCAGCCACTTGAAATGAATTGGTCTAAGGATACCATTAAGATTTTAGGCATCTATTTTAGCAGGAAACCGAATACAACACAAAATTGGAATGAACGAGTATCTAAGCTTAAGAGAATATTAGCAAATTGGAAGCGTCGTCGTCTTTCAATTTTTGGTAGAGTCTTTGTTGTGAACAACTTGGTATTATCTGGGCTATGGTATACAGCATCTGTTGTACACATGCCAAAACATGTAAAAAAGGAGGTTAATGAGTTGATATTGTCATTCATATGGGAAGAAAAGATTCATTTAGTTTCCCATCGTGTTCTCAATAAAGCTAAGTTAGGAGGAGGACTTGATTTAATTGACATTAAAGTGAAATGTGTTTCTTCAAGGTTAACATTTTTGAATGATCTTATTACATCAGATGAGACGTGGGCATGTGTTTCACGAGCTGCCATGGAGAGAATTGTAGAACCATTTCTGGCGGAGCATATTTTTACCTCAAAGAAGCCAGCTTCGAATAGCCAAATGATACCAGATGTGTTTAAAGATCAAGTTAAGGATTTAGAAATATTTGACAGATACATGCCTCGACATACGTGCAGGAAGGAAGTACTAGAACAGCAAATGTGGGGCAATAGTAATATATGTTATAACAATGCAGTACTTTATCTACCGTCCTTTGCAAAATATGGCATTCAACATTTATCTGATATGATACACCCGCAAACACCTAGATGGATTTCAATGCAAGAAGTAGCTAGAAAAACACATATGAGGCATATAGATGTCCAGCGGTTGCTAAATAAAATAAAACATGCTGTACCAATTGAATGGTTTCGTCTGCCAAATGTAAATAATAATAGTTTGACTCCACAACCTGCATTAGTTCTTGATGATGAGATGTTAAAATACAAGATGAGATCCAAGGAATGGTATCACATTATGAGACGAAAACAAGTAACACCTCCCATAGCAATTAGGAGATGGGATGACTCAAGCTATAAACCATCCAATTGGAAAAATGTATGGAAAATCTTACATTCTCCATACATACCAAATATGGCTTGTGATTTATTGTGGCGATTACTACATCGACGGCTATGGGTGGGACACTTGACATACAAGTGCAATATTACGACTTCTGATAGGTGTTACTTATGTCAAATAGACGAGGAAACAATCGAGCATTTATTTGCGGAATGTCCAATATCGTCACAATTTTGGGACTATATCAGCCAAATCTTGGCACAATTTGGAGCGAAGCCCATTATTCTAGAAACGCATGTAGTCTTATTTAGAGAATTTGGATCAAGCGCTGCAAACATCATAAAGTCTGAAAAGACTATTTTAATAACAATGCTAACCATAGGTGTTTGGGCCATTTGGAAACATCGGTGTGCACAGATGAAAAATCCATCTATGGGCAATCACAATAGAGCAATAAAGGCAATATTTCGTTCATTGCTGCTGAATCATATTCCTTGCGAATATTTTAGATTAAAGCATCATGGTAAAGAAAAAGTATTCAAGGCCATATGGTGCAAAACAAACATAGTTTCAATAGAGTTGGGAACTGTAAAAATAAATGAGCCTGCACTAGCTTAAATGATTTAATTACTACAGCTGATTTATCTGTGTCTTTTAATTAATCTGTGTCCTGTAATTCATTTTAGTCTGCACTTCGATATTGTTATGTTTAATAATTCATGTAAACAAGTAAACAGACTGGTGTAATTTAATAATCAATCGATAAAGTAAGTTGCCATAGAATTATAAAATCGTCCAGGGTAATTTTAGAAACTTGCACAGGGTTTTATAGGGTTATTTGTTCCCGGGTAATTTACAAACCCTTACAACAAAGTAAATCAAAAATGTAAATCAGAGCGCCATCTATTTCCACCTTTTTTACTGTAATTTTCCTGCTGACTATATATGTTATGCTATCCAAATGCTACTACGCCCGCTGATCTTTAAAGAATCAGCCCACTGGCGTCAATGATTGACTTATTTGTCATTGATTGACGAGTCATTTTTCATTTGTTGAATAGTTGCACTCGCCACACGGGCCTACTACCACACATGGATTGAATGGTAATTTTCAAAACCTTACAATAAAGTAAATCGAAAATGTAAACAAGAGCGCCATCTATTTTTCTGTAATTTTTCTGCCGACTATATGTATTATACTACCCAAATGCTACTACGCCTGCTGATCTTTAAAGAATCAGCCCACTGGCGTCAATGATTGACTTATTTGTCATTGATTGAAGAGGCACTTTTCATTTGTTGGATAGTTGCACTCGCCACACGAGTCTACTACTACACCTGGGTTGAATAGTAATGCCTTTGTTATGTTTTGTTTTGCTATCGAATCTTTATCAGCCTATTGTTTTGTATCTATACGATTTAAGCCATATGTATTTATAGATTGTATTAATGCTCATTATTTATCTTTTGTTTTGGTCTAATGTTAATCAGGCTTACTAGTTCACCAGTTTTTTCTGGGGGTTTGCAAGCCTTTTTAAAGGAGTTCCTCCATAAAGATTGTCCGACTGCGTCAGCGTCGGATTTTCGACAACAAAAAAGTAGTAGTAGTAGTAGTAGTAGTAGTAGTAGTAGTAGTAGTAGTAGTAGTAGTAGTAGTAGTAGTAGGGGTAGTACTGGTAGTAGTAGTAGTAGTAGTAGTAGTAGTAGTAGTAGTAGTAGTAGTAGTAGTAGTAGTAGTAGTAGTAGTAGTAGTAGTAGTAGTAGTAGTAGTAGTCCCTCATTGACTCACCCGATAAGGGGTTCTGACAATTATATACCTCTGGGCCCCAAATATGCTTAATCCGGGTCTGCCTACAGTAATTTTGTAGGTAATCTGTTAAACATATTTGAAACTAATTTGAATGAATGCCGTTGCTGCGTCCAGTCAAATTAGTTTCCAAATATTCAACAGCATATATCATACGCGTTGCTATAGGATTGAAACGACAAAAATGTTCAACCACTACAAACATGTCTTGGAGAACAAGACGGCCACATCTTGGATTTGCGCCTCAAGGCCAATGACAAATATCAAGGACCGCAGCCTATGCGTATACTCCATTGTGTACTGACATTGATAATGCGCAACAGTTAGCCCAACACAGCCACGCCAATACTAGGCTAAGAAATAGGCTACAAGTCAAGTGTTCACTAACTCTAAGCGATCTGTAAACAGGTACGCTTTAACAGGAAAGACTCCTTTTAGCCACAATGGAGGAACCGATGTTTTGCGAGGAATCATCTGACGTCATATTCCACAACGTCACGTGTAGGCCGACGTCATACTCAATTACGTCTTGAATGCCTTGATTTAGTCGGTCTTAAACGCTTAATAGACTGTTCGTCAGGTTTCAAGAATTGTATGTCTTAACTATTTAATAAACATGCTGTTGAATATTGTGAAACTAATTTGACTGGGCGCAGTTGCTGCCATAGGCAGCAACAGCGCCCAGTCAAATTAGTTTCAAAATATTCAACAGCTGCAGCAACAGCACCCAGTTAAATTAGTTTCAAAATATTCAACAGCTTACCTGTATAGTTGTCTGGAAATTGAGATTCAAATAGTGCAGGGCTCGAACGGTCGCAACACGGGCAAAGCGTAGGCGGAGATTAACTAGAGCAAGGCGCTACTACTCAACACGTTGACACTCCAACGACATTTGCAGAGGCAAATAGTATTATTGGGGGTCTCTACAGAACCACTCAGCAAGTAAATGAATATCATCAATGGTCCAGGTCAGAGCACGCTGCGCATGAGAATTAGCCATTGCGGGCTTGATCAGCATATGCACCTCCACCTTGTATCCTCATCTATCTGCCCGTGTGGACGAACAGAACAGTCTACCGAGCATGTACTGCATAAATGTCACCCAACTTTAAAACGAACGATGACCTTTACCAACAACGTTATACGAAAGTTTGCGTGGGAACCAAGGAGACCTACAGAGGATACCGCTGTTTGCTTCAAATATGCTGACCACCCCATGTAAGAGAGCCAACAAAGACGGAGAAATAAGGTCATGGTAGACGTGTTTATTGTACAGTGGATATGATGCGTCACTCAAGTATTTGACGTCATGATCAAAATACCTCACTTGTTAGTGACGTCAAATGATGTTAAGTCCTTCAGGAACTACTCGAGATTTCGATGGTAACATAATTATCGTGTTGGCACAATGTGAAACTTAGGCCTATATGTTTCATGACGCGCATTCCATAAGGGAAAGAGGGCCTTACTGTTAGGTATATCTGTCTGATTGATACATTCGTGGTACCGAATGTAATCCCTATGTACAAACCCTCGGTCCCTCCAACTCTGTTGCTCTACCGGCCTTTTAGATGAGAGCATCGAGAGGCCTACGCCTGTGGTCGGTATTGTGTTATTCAGTTGCCTTTATGGATCAAGATGTATAAGCCGTGGGGTGGGGAGGGTGTGGCTGTACGGCAGTTGTTCGTAAAATCACCTATCTTATGGAACCGCCAAGGTTGATTCTTAAAGGTATACAGCCTCTATTTATTGACATGCATTAACCTACCACCTGTCGGTAGTCGCTCCTTCTTGGTGCACAATAACACGCTCGCGTAAGACAGGCGTGACGGTATAAGATGTGGTCATCCATCAATACAAACGTTAGTTGAGTCTGCTCTGACCCTCAAGCGACCACGTGACTGATATTTAAATAGACAAGGCGGACGGTTAACCTAGTCAATCTGCCATATCAGTCCCTATAATTATCTATAACAGGACCGGTTGAGGCCCAGCGAAGACGTATAGCGGACACTCATATGCATGTTTATAAATGGCTATCGAATAATTGTGCTTGTCAACTATTAAGCGACTGGGAGCACTTACTGGCACTAATAATGTATCCTAGCCGTATGTTTGGTAATAAAAATTCGATTTATGTCACACTTGATGAGCTAGTAGCGTTATGGCCAACTAGCCGCCGGCTGTGCCGTATAACTTGTTAGTTATTAGATAGAAAATCCAAATATCCCGAATACATAGAAATCATTGCTACGATTTCGAAAATGATCGAAAAAAACTGGTTATTTTTCATGCAAAATAGACCGATTATATTGGTACTGGATATAGATGAGGGGTCGTATTGCTTGCTAACCCATCAAATAATTCTTGTCATTGACTGTAGTCCATCGTATTAAACACGCATGCTTGCATTTCTAATTTTACCCGAATGTTTAATAAGTCTTAAGACGTGTCTGCATTGCTACTCTGAAACAGTTACTCAGACCTAAATCTGAGAAGGTGTTGTTTAGAAGTTAATTTCATGCGTTCCTACTCAGGGCCGAACTGCAGGCAGTGCAATAAGTGTATTTGCACAGGGTCCCACGCATCTAGGTACACCAAATAGTAACACACACGTTCTCTTTTGCCTTAATGTTTGGGGCTCCTGCATGGCTTCGACGCACACATATAGTTTGCCACACATACAGTACAACTCCTGAATCAGTCAATACATTTCCAAAAGAAAACACGTTCGAAAACGGTGTAAAATGTTCTGTTGATTACTTTGAACACAACTTCATTGGAAGACATTTCCCTATCAAATCCGACAGCCCTATCACCTCGCATCCCGATACGTCTGACCCCACCCTATCCCAATCTCCGGCGGCATTACGTTTGAACTGGACTTTCGCCATCCGAACGTTCCGAAGGGCCCCCACCCGGGTAAGAATTTCATAAGCGTTGCACAGGGCCCCATGAGTCCTAAGTTCTGTTCTGTTCATACTGGCGATTTTGAATCTGAATAAAGCACCATCTCCGAACCATAGGAATCACGAAAGAACGAGCCAACCAGAGAACGCTGAGATTGATCCGAAGAGATTCTACTTAAGGAGCGAAGATACGAAATGCGTTGAGTTCGTCGGATTACCTATTTCGAATCAGTTAATCGAACTAACTAAGGAGAGGAGTGTGTTTAATTAACTCGTCCAGACTTACAAAAGCAATCTACGCATTGGCGTTGCGCTGGAGTAGCTATCTAAGGTCGTGTTCTCACAAGCGACTTAACCAGGAATAACGCCATACTGACGTATGGCTTTATTCAGGAGTAAGTCTGTAGTGAGAACGCTGTCTTAGGTAGTGTTCACTGTAGAGGGCTAGTTCGATGTAAGTCCGGAATAAGTCCGAGCGATGGCAAAGATTTGTTTACTTGAAAGTGTGAACATTTACATGAATAAAACGAAATTAGCTCCAAGACGGCAGTGGTCTCTAACACAGAATCTCGCGGGTGGGATCATGTTGGCGCATGATGTGTCGCCGACGCTGATTGTATGATAGAATAAGACCCACTACCCAATAGCGGGACCCATTTCTAACTATACCCTGCCCATTTCAAGCAAAGCCCTTCCCACTCTTCCTGCGTGTTGGAATTAATGTATATACTGTGAATCCTGAATTCTCAGAATCTCAGTTTCAAGGCAAAGTTGCATTGCAAGATGTTGAACTTTCTGAAACTAATTTGACTAATTGGCGAATGTCAGTATAAAGGCGCCCAGCAAAATTAGTTTCAAAATATTCAACATATAATGTTTATTACATATTAAATCCATCCTACAATCCGACATACAATACACTAAACGGACATATAAATGTGCATGGCGGAAAATGATAGATACGTCAATCAGTATGCATTATGATTGTGACGCTAGCCTACATATGACGTAATTGATTATGCCGTCTAATACCTGAGTGGCAGCACGGGCGTACCTTGGCTGGTCCAGCGGCACCGCAAACAACCGGATTCCTGACCTTAAAGATATGACATCAGACATTAATCGTTTATCCCAAACCGGCTTCTACAATGCTCTGTCCAGAGGAATGTTTATTTGCAGGCGAAGAGAACTCGATTTTTGAAAATTTACCACTATAATGACTGGCTCGATAACCGAGCCAGTCATTCCAGTGGTAAATTTTCAAAAACAGTCTTCTCTTGGCCTGCAAATGGGCATTCATTAACCCTTTTATTACGAAGCCGGCCCAACCCGGCCTCTGTAGTTGTCTTCAGAAATGTCCATTGGCAGGCCAAGTGAAGACCACTGGAATGACTGGGTCGGTAACCGAGCAAGCCATTCAGTGCTCTTGAGGAATGTCCATTTCCAGGGGAAGAGAAGACTATTTTTGAAAATTAACCACTGGAATGGCTGGCTCGGTAACAGAGCCAGCCATTCCACTAGTCAATGTTTAATTCACTTGGCCTGCAAATAGACATTCAATAGACAAATATTTTGATTTTTTGACCAACTTCAGTCATTAAAGGGTTAAGCAAAATGTTTTAATTTCCTTGACATAATTTATACATTAAATGGTTAATATTACTATATCTGATGCCACATTACTATATGATATCGCATTCCAAAATGTATATAGTCTACACTGATAATACAGGTTACTGGGCCGGTATTGAAGCAATGGGCTGGTATTGGCACAGTACCCGCCCAGTAACATGAGTTATCGTGCTACTATACTGATGGTTCTGTTGGCCAGACTTCTACCCGGCAATGGAGGGATTTACAGTCCCATTAACCAGATGGTTTCCTACTCGACTGCTCTCTAAAGTGGAGTCCGCAACAGTATAATCATGGCCAAAAACGCCTAGAGCAGGATTGTGTTCGTGAGCGTCGGTTTCGTCCAAAAACAGATTACGGAATTGTATTAAGAGCTCGAATCACTCAACTCAGTACATGTAGCCTAATGGATGAATCAACTTTTAGCCATGCCCGCCCATATCTGGCTAAGCTCCGCCCATACGGTGAGCGTGTTGGGATCGATTTATGTACTTTGACTCTTGAATTCCCAGAATCCCAAATTCATGGTAACTATACAGCTAACAATTTGAATATTTTGAAGCCAACTCGTCTCTACCGACACCTAGTCAAATTAGTTTCAATCAAAATATTCTGCAGAATGTTTATTAATTAGTATAGGCATACACTTCGTAAAACTCGATGAACGATTAAGAGTTCTTGGCGGACTTAGATACGCCATTCATGACGTATTTTGGTGTGACGTCAGCCTAACTGTATTTGGCCATGGCATGATATATATGACTGACAGACTGGATTCCTATATTTGTATTACTTGGCTGGAATTCTTTGTTTCGCAACAGCGAAATTTATCAAACTGCACACTTTGACAAATCGGTGTCATTTCCTGTTGATATAATTGTCTCCATTGATTGTCACTACTTACTGCAACGATGTCTACAACAACCCCGGTCTATGGCGATTCTTCACGCAGTAATGTGCTATTTTTCATATATATAATCTTGCGACCGATAACCATAATGCTGGGTATAGATCATGCTCATTTACATCGATTTTATGACATCGTTTGCGATTATTTAGAATCATGTCAGAGAGGGAGGAAAAAACCCGGCAACTTGTTAGGTTAACAGCAGGACACGTATGCAGGGATCACGACATACCAACACGTACCGTACCGCCCATTCATCACGACTCCCATAGCGTCTAATATTATTGAATCATGTACAGCGATCGCGCACTAGTTTACACTTATTGCCCTATTCACAGATCCTCCGATGAGATTTAGACACGGTTAGACCATTTTAGACCAGTTAGACCATAGGTTAGGCACAAATGGACACAACTTGGTTGCTGATACACACAACGCGTTAAAGGTGCATATTGACAGCAAAATTCCTGGAAATAAAATGATTTATATTATATACTTTTAGAAGCTTAAACTGTGAGCTTATGACACGAAATAAATCTTAACATATGATGATTTCATTACGTATAAATTAATATAATTTTTTAAGTTGCGAAATTGAAATAGAGGCTCGTGACTCTATTTCAATTTCGCAACTTAAAAAATTTAATTAATTTATACGTAATGAAATCATCATATGTTAAGATTTATTTCGTTTCATTGCACATATGCACACAATTTAAGCCTATAAAAGTATACAATTTTAACAATCCTATTTTCAAGCATTCTGGTGTGAATATGCACCTTTAATTACTATTACAGAAAAATCTGCATGGCAAAGCATCCCAGGCTAACGGACAATAGTTTACTGCCACAGGTGGCCGAGTAGTTATCATCATTGAAGCTATGCACCATCTTCTCTGCCGCCTGTCGTATTTCGAATACAATGTACCATGTTCATGTTCATTTTATTTACATCCAGAATATTACAATAGTGCCAATCTGTACAGTGGCATCCAGTTTGTTCTGCGCTACAATACAGGTGGGTATTTATTTAACCACACATGAATACCAAGTCTCACTGGACAACATTAAGCAGACAGACCGAGCCAATTGCTTAAATTCCTGACGTGGTTTCAGTGATGTGTTTTGAAAGGACACGTGTTAGTGGGGTGGTAGATGTGAGTGAGTATTTTAAGCGCTCGTACGCCTGTGCGTCTGTGGATGGGTGTATCGTGGTAGATTGCGCGCATGCCTACGTGCGTGTGCTTTACCATCCAAAGCAATATCCCAAAAACTATGTATCCAATTTGTCTGAAATCACCATAAACGTATCTGAACGTGGAAGATGATTTTCAGACGTTGGTCGTGATCCACGTAAAACATGGATTCGCATACGATCAAATTCTGGATCCATAGATATCCTGAAAAGTACGTGTATGAATTTGGCTCAAATGTTAACACAAGAAAGGGCGTGCCCGTATGCTAGAATTCACAACTGTGTCCGTGATATGAAAATTTCTATGACAGAAACGTGAGACGAGGGTTTGCAATTTCTGATCATCTCCACGCTTTTCGAAGAAAAGGTGGGGATTGTGTGATGCGACACGCGTGTATGTGGGCCGGCCGTCTGTGCACTTATCGATTGTAACGCATTGCCTTCTAGACCGTTTAAGATAGAAACTTGCAATCTTGATGATGATTATACCTATGGGCAAGGATGTCCATGACACTTTGTGGAATTTTGTTCTGCCCCCGGGCTGGGCCCAGGGGGTCAAAAGTTCCAAATTGGCCAGTAATTATCGAGTGTAATTAAAATGAGTTTGAGGTGGCGTATCTCCATAACCACTTGGCCGATTGTCACCAAATTCGTTGTGCAAATGTGAAGCTGTCTCCTAAATATAAGTCTATAAAATAGCTTTTATTATACCCAAATGAGCTATGAGTAATGGCCTGCAGACCACCGCCACCTCCAAGCGAGCCAGTGGTGAGCAAGAAAATAACGTGATCCATAACGTGATACCTTTTAATGATTGCTTGCAAATATATTATCGACCAATGGAAACAAATGTGCCATTCACAATACTGTAAATATAAAATCCACACATTAATCTACATCGAAATCTCTCAGATTAACAAACATCGCCGTGTTTTAGACAATTCTTGTATATATCCAAAATGTATCTAGAGATACTTAAGGAGTCTTTCGCTGCAGTTGGAATTCAATTTATCAAACCTTTGACCCTCAAATTTGTTCAAGAAAATTTCAGTTTTCTGATATAAAATGTCCATTTACAGACCATGAGAATAATATTTTTTGAAAATTTACCGCTGGAATGACTGGTTCGGTTATTGGGCCAGTCATTTCAGTTGTCCATTAAAAAATACTCTTCTCATGTTCCGCAAATAGACATTTCTCAAGATCACTGCAAAAGCTATTTTGCTCAGTTTCAGCGTTAAAAGGGCTATGAAAGCGAGAAGTACGCCAGTTTATATTAGACATTAGATATATAATTGATGAATCCAGTTTCCCTGTCAATCACATGGCGTCATAATTATTTATTAGATAGTTTATTTCCATAATAGACCATCGGTCCTTGAGTGTACAGTGATACAATTATTATTGCAACTATGTCACATGTAGGCGGACGCCATAATCAACGACTCAATTTAGTCTTTCTTAAACGCTTAATGCTCCGTCAGGTTGTACAAATTGTATGTCTGTACAATTTGATAAACATGCTGTTGAATATTTGGATACTATTTTGACTGGACGCTGTTGCTTCCATACAGCTTAACTGTGTAGTTTTCGGGAAATTGTGATTCTGCAATCAACACAAAGCGTGGATGGGGTTTAGCTAGAGATAGGCGGGGCATTGCTAAAACTTGATTCTTCCGTTGTTAATATCCTAATTTAATCTATTTTGATCAATAATATCGGCCTACACTCGTCAGCGTAAAGTACAGGACGTAATTATCAGGTTACCTCAATGTGAAAACTTCATTCACGTATTAGGCCTAATGGACCTTTCCATTTTTGGCCATGCCCCGCCCTTCTCTAGCTAAGCTCCACCCACACTTCGCCCGTGTTGGGATCGATCGATCTCTGAACTGCCTGACTATCAATTTCCAGACAACTATACAGGTAAGCTGTTGAATACTTTGAAACTAATTTGACTGGGTGTTGTTGCTGCAGCTGTTGAATATTTCGAAACTAATTTGACTGGGTGCTGTTGCTGGCTATGGCAGCGACAGCGCCCAGTCAAATTAGTTTCAAAATATTCAACAGAATATTTATTAAATAGTAAAGAGATACAATTCGTAGAACAACGCATAGCCCGTCTCCGAATATGCGTTGGTGACGTACGTCATTCATTATGCTGTCATTCTACACGTCGCGTAGTTGATTATGACGTCATAGGATGGATTGATAAAGCGGCAAGGTCTTTTATCAGGTTACCTCAATGTGTAAACATCATTCACGCATTACGCCTAATTACTGCGAAAAAGCCTCCTTAATTGCAAATATAATTATCGGGTATCCAAGTGAATATAATCAATACGTGGGGGGGGGGGGAGGTTTGGCGGGGTGGGGAGGCGGGCCGGAAGATGGGGTTGGGGTGCTGTGTGGGATACAGCCCCAACATTTTTATGAGTGTGGGGCAGGGTTCCCTCATTAAAATGGTCTTGTACTGTAAACAAGTGGCCCAAGGGGCCAATGTCGCTCACCTGGAATTATTGGCGATTGGCACAGCCGCACAAAATGAGATGACCGATACAGATTTTCCAATCAAATTTCTGTCAAGAAAGTTTAGCCAAGTATTATTAAAATTGGCCCAGTGGTTAATAATTAAGTTTTTTCTTTTCCTCAGAAATCTGCAGAAAAATGTCCGCTAAAAACGTTATATTTTGATTGATTCATGGCGGACATGTTTTTTTGACATATCAACTTTCCATGGACACATTTAAATATCGCATCGGCCCTAATTATATCAGCCACATTTCAGTCCGATCCACTCAGCAGTTCTGGAGAAGTCGTTTTCGCGAAAACTAGGTCATCCAAGACAGCCCTATCACCTCGCATCCCGATACGTCTGACCCCAACCTATCCCAATCTCCGGCGGCATTACGTCTGAACTGGACTTTCGCCATCCGAACGTTCCGAAGGGCCCCCACCCGGGTAAGAATTTCATAAGCTTTGCACAGGGCCCCATGAGTCCTAAGTTCTGCTCTGTTCATACTGGCGATTTTGAATCTGAATAAAGCACCATCTCCGAAACATAGGATTCACGAAAGAACGAGCCAACCAGAGAACGCTGAGATTGATCCGAAGAGATTCTACTTAAGGAGCGAAGATACGAAATGCGTTGAGACGTTTCTAAAAGGCGGCCAAAATCCAAGCTGGTCATGGGCCAAATTGGCCGATCATCTCCCTTTGAACAAATTTGTATCCCTGTTTCCTAAGGACGCGTCCTGTCACATATGCTTGAAATTTGCCCAGTGGTTCGCGGGAATATATTTTACATTTCCCATTGCTTTAGTATGGAAGCTTTTGGCGGGTAAATGATACAAGATGGCCGCTAAACCGTTTATCCGACAGTCTTGAAAATGGGAAATTTGAAATCACAATACTCAAAAACATATATAATATATATATAATATCAATTTCGGCCTCAAAATCCATCAAATAAGAAAATCCAATATGGCCGCCAAACATACTACATTGTGATTGGCCCAAGGCGGCTATCGCTTTTTGAGGGATCAACTTTCCTTGAACAACATTTAATGGCCCTTAATACCTAATCATATATCACAAATTTCGGCCTGATCGCTTCAGCGGTTCCGTGGAAGAAGTAATTTTTGCGAAAACTAGGCCATCCAAGATGGCCGCTGAACCATTTAGTCAATCAAGTTCCCTTGAACACACTTTGTTCAGCTCTTAGCCTATATTATATTTCCTGAGTTCTGAATCGGTCCCTCAAACGAATTCGGAGAAGAATTTTAAAGACAAACTAAAAATCGTCCGAAATCTAAGATGGCCGCCGGCCAAATGGGTCGATCGGCTTCCTTTGACCAAACTTGAATCTCTATGCCCTAAGGATGCTTCCTGCCAAATATAATTGAAATCGACCAAGCAGTTATCGAGAAAAAGACTTTAGTATGGGAGCTTTTGGCGCGAAAATGATCCAAGATGGCCGCCAACCCGTTTATCAGACAGTTTCGAAAATTGTAAATTTTAGATTAGAAAACCCAAAAACATATATAAAACCAATTTCGGCCTCAAAATCATTCAAATAAAAAAAATCCAATATGGCCGCCAAACAGGCTATATTTTGATTGGCCGTTTATCCGACAGTCTTGAAAATGGGAAATTTGAAATCACAATACTCAAAAACATATATAATATATATATAATATCAATTTCGGCCTCAAAATCCATCAAATAAGAAAATCCAATATGGCCGCCAAACATACTACATTTTAATTGGGGTGCATTTTCGACCATGTTTATTTAAGGATCAACTTCTCTTGAACAAACGTTAATGGCCCTTCATCCCTAATCCTATTTGCCAAATTTTGGCCTGATCCCTTCAGCGGTTCTGGAGAAGGATTCATTTTCGCTAAAACTAGGTCAACCAAGACCGCCGAACCATTTGACCAATCAAGTTCCCCTGAACAAACTTGGTTCCGCGCTTGATCTAGATCATATTTCATGAGGTTTACTTTAGTAGTAGAGTCGGAATTAAAATGATACCACCTCCCTCAACTGGCAGCCGATCGGCGATCCGTGGCCCCCACCACCCTCTTAATCCCTGGGGACTTAGGGTTGTTGAGACATGTGGTTGGTGTTTGCCTTTCATTCCGGTCCTGATCGGTACCACGAGAATGAAGTGATTTAATCCCGGTCGGAATTAAAATGATACCACCGACCTCAACTGGCCGCCAATCAGCAATCCGTGGTCCCACCGCCCTCTCAATCCCTGGGGCATAGGAATTTGAGACATGTGTATAAAACTCCTGTGCAGACCCCACATGTCCAGGAGAACCTCCTCAGGATACCGGCCAGTGGCCGGCCTCTCTCGCTCTCTCTCTATTCTGACCAGTATCCTGAGGAGGTTTTTCTATCTGTGGGACATTTTTGTAACTATCCTACCTATCCTACCTATCTTGCCTATCTTCTACCCCATGTATATTCTACCCCACCCTGTTGATTTTCCATCCGGCTGGTGCGTGTGTGTCTGTGGTGCTTTAACCCTGCACTGCAGAGTGTCGCGGTGGGTCTTTATCTAACCTGGTCCTATTACCACGGCCCTAGTGTCTTACCTAGTTTCGAAATTCAGGTAAGTTCTAGCGAGGTCTTTTGGGCGAGATTTGAACCCAATCTGCAGCCTATGCAATTCCACAACTCTATCGATCGACCCACAGCAACACCACTAAAATCTCACCTCTTAGTAATCTTATCTCTGAGCGTGAGGTGTACAATCGCTGTTACGCACCAACACAGCAACGTGTGAACCCATAACTTATCAGCTATAAGAATGCATACATAGTTAATGCGATGCATACATGGCCGAGACAGTTAATGCATATTATACAATTGTTGCACAATAATAGCAAAGATCTGGGACTGATAAGCGCAGAAATGAGAACACATAACTTATCAGCTATATTTACTAATGCATACATGGTCGAGGTAGTTAATGCGTAGGTTCAAATCCTTCTTTTGTGCTATTAGCAAACTTAAAATCACAGGTTCAAATCTCACTATTAGAATTTGTGGATAACTCGGCCATTTCTGGTCCGATTTTAAAATGTTAAACAGTTTTGAAATTCTCGCTTCATTCCGGTCCTGATCGATACCACGAGAATGAAGTGATTTAATCTCCAGTACCAACTCGGTGCAATACAAGCATACACTCTCACAATACTGACACGTGGTACAAGGGACGCGTGCGCATGCGTGCTACGCGTTCTTATGGCTTAGCCATACCTCTCTCAAAATCACAGGTTCAAATCCAACTATTAGAATGTGTGGATAACTCGGCCATTTCTGGTCCGATTTTAAAATGGTAAACAGTTTTTGAAATTCTCGCTTCATTCCGGTCCTGATCGGTACCACGAGAAAAAAGTGCTATGCGTTCTTATGGCTTAGCAATACCTCCCTCATAGGACTTTATGCACGTGTACTATCAGATCCAGAGGGCATGCTTGGAATGCACGTTCATCCCATACCAGGCCCGGATGTGACATCCCGTACCCATCACACATCTGATGCCCATTTAGCGACAATGTCCCATACCCGGGGACAGCCCATACCCATCACACATCTGACGCCCATTTAGAGACAAGCATCCACTATCACATCGCCGGACCACCCGCATCGTCTTGTGATCAACTACATATAATAGGGTCTGAACGCCCATTTAGAGACAGGCATCCACAGTGATATACACCGTGATTACTGTTGCACAGCTTCGCGAGGTTGCAAAGCAATTCGGCCTTAGAGTAGCCTCTAAGGCCAAGAAAGCTGACCTGCTCCAGATGATCGGACAGGCCCATGCCAAGGAGTCGCAGAAGCACCTCTCCCGAGCAATGAAGATGGGAAGGTTTCCAGCGCTTACCCAAGATGATCCTTTGACTCCCCACAAGAAAGCATAGCAGCTCCGTGAGCTTCATCAGGTGGACAAGAAGGTGACTGCTAGCTTCCGAGCCAAGACTGTAGCGAGGCGGATGGCGGACCATGCACTGGAGCGCTTACCTCCCCTACGCAGGATCGCTAAGCAAATGATGAGGGGGTCGAGGTCTAAACCCTTAGCCTGGAGCAGGAGGCGAGAAGCCGAACACATTCTCAACCACCGTCTCGGCGGAAGGGAGACAGAGGATAGAGGACACCAGACATTCTTCAGAAGTCTAGAAGGAGACCTCACAGGCCAGATCATGCAAAAGATCCAGCAGACAGTCCAGAACGCCTTCTACCTCCACTACACCCATACCTATCGCATCCGTCATATCGAAGACGGTAGGGTGATGCTCTTCCACAAGAATGCACTAGGGAGCTTGTGGCTGAACACGATAGGGGCAGCTCAGGACTGGGTGGCTGCAAGAGAGCAAGCCCGCCTCGACACAGACAATATCGATTGACCCAACACCAAGTGGGCTTTCGTTCGATCAATCAATATTGAGGGCAGGGTTGTCATCGACTGCCAACCTCTGCTTGGAACAGGCCCCCTCCTTGACTGGCTACGAGAGAAGAAGAGTATGACTTCCCTTGACACCTACAGGGACAACATGTGTCTCTGGAGATGCCTAGCAGTCCACCGATGAGCGAGAGCTTATAGAAGTACAGCTCCTGCACGAGAGCTTGCCACACAGTTCTACGGCAAGACAGTACCTGATGTCCGCAAGACCTCACTGGATCAGCTGGACAAGGTAGAGTTCTTCGCCAAGATCGGGATTCGCGTGTATGAACCAACTGAAGAGGGCACCTGGCACTTGATCAGGCAAGCGGCTCACTACCGTGACACCATGTCCATCGGAGTGTGGGACCACCATGCCTTCTACATCAAGAACATCTCCAAGCTGGCACATACACTAGTCTGCAGTGACTGTCAGCAGAGGTTTACACAGGCATGCAATCTTCAACGCCATGCTGATCACTGTACAGGCGGCAAAACAACAATCGTGTGTCCTGGCGAGAAGGTTGATGTGCCACAGTCTGTGTATGAGAAAGCCTTCTATCCACCCCAACCATCCAGTTCAGCGGCTACTCGTTGGATCGAGTATGAGTCGAGAAACAGAGGCGTACACATACACCATGTAGAGCATTGGATCGAGGGTGCTCCCGTAGATGGTTATGATCCGACCACCAACACCGTTTACCAGTTCCATGGCTGTGTCTAGCACGGCTGTCCACAACACCAGCGAGGTGAGGATGCCGAACAAAGATACCACAAGACAGTCCTGAGAGAGGAGAAGCTGAGAGCGTCTGGATGCATGCTTGTGATACAGTTGGAGTGCTGTATAAAACGCTGTCCAAGCGTCCCTAAACGAGTCCGGACTGTCCCATACCCACACTTCATAGTTTACGACTTCGAAGCACCCCTAGATGGTATCAAGACTCATCCTACGGAGACTCTCACGATCGAGAGTACTCACATACCTATCTCTGTGTCAGTTGACTGCTCCTTAGAGGGCGCCACGAGTGAGCGCACTCACCTCTGCAAGTCTGACCCCAAAGAACTCATCATGCTGGAGATCCAACGGCGAGCATATCTAATCCGGACAAGGGTTAGGGCACAGTACATACCGACAGACCTGGACAAGCTCCCAAAGCGACAGCAGCGACTGATCAACGAGTGGTGTGACCAAGTGCCTGTACTGGGGTTCAACTCTGGGCGGTATGAAGTACTTTGTCGATGAGCTGGCTGAGAGTATAGGTACAGTGAAAGTCGCCAAAAAGGCTAGTCAGACCATGTTCCTCATAACATTTGAGCTATGGTTTCTCGATGTGCTGAACTACCTCGGACCAGGAGTCTCGTACGAGGTATGGGTACGAGCTTACGGGTGTACACAGCAGATAGGTTGGTTCCCGTATGAATGGTTTGACACACACGAGAAGCTCAACTATCCAGGGCTTCCTGACTACTCAGCATGGACATCTAAGCTCAAGGGTGGCTACCTCTTGACGTGATCAGAGTGGGAACAATGTAACCAGACATTCAGCGAGCATGGAATGCGGACATTTGCCGACTGGCTGCGATACTACAACAACCTGGACGGCAGTCCATTCATCGAAGCCCTAGAGCGGATGCGGGAGTACTACACAGAACGAGAAATAGACATCTTCAAAGTCACGGTGTCTCTCCCACTACAGTACCTCCTACGTTGAACCGCTCAGCACACGCCGGATGTTGCCCTCTACTCTCCGGGCAAGGAGGCCTACGGGATGCTGAAGGACGCAGTTGTTGGAGGGCCCAGCATCGTGTTCACCAGATACCACGAGGCAGGTGTGACACGCATCCGCCAGAGTGAGCGTGTCTGCCAACATCTACTCGGCCATGACGCAAATGCTCTGTACCTGTCAACGATAGCCAAAGAGATGCCCTGTGGTAAGTTGACAGTGCGCCGCTGCTCCGATGCCAGTGGTGTAGCCAGCTCTAAGGAGGAGCTCCTAGCAGACCGCTGGTTTGGATTTGCTGAGGTGGATATAGAGGTCCCTAAGGCTCTGATGGCAAAGTTTGAGGAAATGTGGGGGCTCTTCTATAACTGCGAGATCCCGGTAGAGGCCGTCTCTTCTGAGTTGCAGGCATATCTAGAGAGTACAGGGCGGAAGCGACCCACCACCCAGAAGCTGGTTGGCGCCCTCTCTGGAAAGAAGCGGCTGCTGTATGCACCGACACTCAAGTGGTATATAACCCATGGCCTGGAGATCACTGCTGTATACCGCACCATAGACTATGAGGCCAAGCGTCCATTTGAGTGGTTTGTGGGGAATGTTACGGAGGCCCGCCGCTCGGGAGATGTAGATAAGTGCAAAGCGCTCTTGGCAGATCTCTTCAAATCCTCGGCAACAGTGCTTACGGGAAGCTCATCGAGGCCCTAGAACGCCATAGCAACACAAGCTTCATGAAGGATGAACGCGTGGTAGACAAGGCCCTGTGTAGTGCATGGTTAGAAGATCTCGAGGAGATCGGTGAGTCATACGAGCTCCAGAGTCGCAAGCCGAGAATCACTATTCGAAAGCCCTTCCAGGTGGGGATAGCCGTTTATGAGCTCGCGAAGCTGTGAATGCTGAAGTTCTACCATGACTTCCTCGATCGCTACGTAGCTCATGACAGCTTTGAGTACCTGCAGATGGACCCTGACTCTGCGTATATCACTATAGCAGGCTCCAACCTCGACGACGTCATTCGCCCTGAGATGCGAGCAGAGTACCAGGCTCATAAGCGGGATTGGCTAGCTTGGGAAAAATGGTCTGGACGGACTCCGGGACTGTTCAAGCTCGAGTTCGAAGGCTCTCCTGGTATCGCTCTCTGCTCCAAATGCTACTACGTCGAGAGCACAGCTGCAAGTAAGTGTTCGGCTAAGGGAATGTCAAAGCGGCAGAATGAGGTCTCTTGGCAGAGGTTCTACAGTGCCCTACATGGCGGGGTGGACAGAGCTAAAAACCTAGGCCTACGCATGCGCAACCAGGGTATGGTGACGTATGAGCAGGAAAAACTCAGACTCTCAACTTACTATGATAAGCCCCATGTGCTGCCAGATGGTGTCCATACCGAGCCCATCGAGGATCATGTTAGCACCCTAGGGGGTGGTAGCTGTGTGTCTGCAGGGACTAGCTGAAGCTCTTCTATGACAAATGGTCGCCTAGGCACTCCGTGGTGGTGTGCCAGATAGTACAGTGTAGGCTGCCCCTTTGCCTCCACATACCTGTCAAGGCTGTGAACATCTATCGACCAGTTAGCATCTGTTGCACGCCGTCGACCACTTTCTAGCTGACCAGGCTCATACAGGTACCGAACCAGAGCATCAGATGGTAGGCACTCCTCTCCCTTGTTCGCTCCTCTAGAGCTGTGACTGGCAACAGCAGAGTGTCTGATAGCCTCTATGGGCTTCTTCCCGATTATCCTAGTAACCTCAGCATTGGATCTCTCCACCACAGCAGGCAGCCCTCTCACCCATACTCTAGTACGTTCACTCGGCGCGGCCATTTCCTGGGCCTATTGGTGTGGGATCAGTCTCTCTGCCAGTGTCCGATTCCATCAATCAATGATAGCCTTAGCAGGGTGATTCCCTACCTCACCTCGCCTAACTGCCACACCCTGTTTCCGCATGAGGGCTGCAGTCTCCCCTCTGAACTCCTTACCCTGATCCACCTGCAACAATTCTGGCCACTAAAATGGGCATACCTGATGTTCCGTGGGCGAGGTCTGTATATCTGCCACATCGCCTGGCGGCGGAGCCACTCGCTAACTGTCTCCAATGTGAAGTTGTGGCCCTTGCGACGTGCAGCCTCGAGTAGTTGAGGGGACTCACGGTAATATCCACCAGGCTGATAGTAGAGTTCCTCAAGAAAGACGGTTGATTTCATCACTGACGTCCACTCCTGTCCTGTTACGCACGGCCTTGTTTGATTTTATCACTGACGTCTACTCCCGTCCTGTCACGCATGGCCTGGGCGAACTCTAAACAGATGAACATAGGGCCGTCATTTATTCGACTATCACTGAAGACCTCCTCAAACACCTCCGTCCACAGGCGTCTAGTCTCTGCTGGATCCTCACTGAATGGTAGTTTATCGATTAACCCTCGGAAGTTAAGTATCTTGACCAGGTCGTACAGAGATGCCATCCTTATACAGCACAGCTTAAATGCTGGGCGGCCCAGATGGCTGTAAGTGCTATGGCAACATATGGTAGCCAAGGGCCTGCGACGCCGAAGAACGTACCTACTCCTGAGGCTGGTATGGCTTCAGAAATCTTCTCCACACCATGGAGAGCATTGTTGGCGATCTTGCGGACCATCTCGCCAGCCTTCATTGTGAACAGAGCGATCAGAGCCCCACCTGCTGCCAGCGGCCCGATAGAACCTTTTACGTAAGTGCGGTAGATTCCTTTCACTCTGTGTACTAGCTTGCAGGATTCAGGCTCTACAACATGATACTCACCACCGACCTTGTAGTCTGCATCATAATCCTTCTCATCATAGTCCTCCTCATAGTCCTCGTCATCTATATCCTCGCCTGGATCTTCATAAGCCTCTGGTTCATACATATCCGTCGCTGGGGACAGCTATATAGTAGCTTTAAACTGTAGACTATAGCATGGCCTCCACAATCTTGAATGCGGACGTGTTTGCCTTAGCAAACTGGGGACTCAGCTTCGCCGACAAGAAGGCGGCAGAGGTCGAGCATGAGCGTCATAACCAGGCAATGGAAAAGCTGTCTAAGGAGAAGTTTGAATACAGCAAAGCACTCGAGCATATGCGCCAGAGGGAGGCATGCCGACGACAACTCCGAGCTCAGGCCAACAAGAGCATCAAAGAGGCAGATGAAAGTCGCGATGAGTACGACGAGGCTGTATCTGAGCCAATGCTCGACTATGAAGCATCGACAGGTCAGAAGACAGCAGAGTTTATAGTAGTGGTGGCAGCTGCAGCTGTGACGACAGGAGTCGTGCTCTACGCACGCTCAAGCTGAATACTTGATGTGTTCGTCACGCATACCTTAGCATAGCCAAAGTAAAGTACTGTCACACCTAATGAGCCGGTCCCAGCTATGAGGTGTCCGATGTTGTAGCTGAGCTAGTTTCCCTGATTTGGTGGGATGTTCTTGCCCCCGAGGTGGTGACGGCCCTCGAGTGCCGACTCGAGGTCATCGCTTCCACTGGTTAGTCGCAGAAGTGCATATGACTTAGTTTTCTGTCTGTAGAGTTGTCAGTCAGCCAGCCCGCGTACCTCACCAAGAACATTGGTCCCAGCAACCACAAGCTTGAAGTCATCTAGCTTATCCACCTGCTGGATGGCTCCTCCCTTCTGAACAGCAACACAGTCCAACGCACCACGATGCAATGTCAGCTCTACCCGTTGGTTTGCTGTGGCTTGGAGCTGCTGGTGTTCTCGTTCCACATGCATGATCCATTGTTTGGAGCCCATTTGCTTCAGTTGCTGGTCATTCTCGTCATGCCAGACATGAAGTCTTGGAGCATTCATCGTCGCATCTCCGAGCTGCTCAGTGTACACCCGGAAGAACAGCTTATCCTGCATGACAGCCGGATTCACGTGTGTGTTCTCGAGGAGGGTTAAGAGTAGAACTGCCACAGGCTTCTCGACACCTGCCCATAGTTAACATTCTGTGAACCCCTCATTGCACCCCACAGCATAGTACCCCTTTACCTTCGCATAGAAGGTTGGTCCACGAGCCAGCGGACCTAAGACTCGGTACTCATCGTTCACATAGGTGGTGTCCACGGTGCTGTTGCTCTGCACGATCTCCCATCTGTTCAGAACCTGTGGGAGCTCTACCGTCTGTTCTATTGTGCTCTGAAGCTTGAACTCGAGTGTCATGCTCTTGATCTCGTGGATCTGTGCCGAGATTGCAAAGCCGATGTACTTCCCAGCAGCAGACAACAGGTTATCATCGTGTACTGGGTCGAATGACCGTCAGGCAGTCCTTCCGAGGATCAGTGTGGTGTGATGTCGTGGGTTCAATGGCCCCATCTTGATGTTGCACATACTACAGCATGTTTAAGGTCTGGGTATATAGAGGTTTTAAACAGCTGCCATGTTTGGTAAAGTTCTCCAGCAGAGTGTCTATAGGCAGCAGGACAATTCGGCATGACAGTCAGCACGACAGCCACGGCGTGCACTGTCCCACTGTGAGAGGGTCCGAGGACTGCTTTGTGACATCAACATTATCCACAAGCGAGCCAAGGTCACACCTCCGTCTGATCCAGAGATACTGGCCGCCATAGAGGAAGGAGCGCCAGCTCGTAGTGCAAAGGAACTCCTGACTCGGATACTCTACCGGAAGTTTGACAGCACCCAGGGCACGGCACTCAACCTACCTGTGGCCCAACCCAACAGTCCTGTTATTCTAGCTCTCCAAAGGGTGAGGGTCGATCCCAAAGATCTACTAACAGTCGGGAAGTGGGCTACCGTATTTAGCCTCCATAGCCGGGAAGAGCGAGATATGCTGGATACCAGTCTGGAGCAAATGACTTCTGACGAAGGTCCTCAAGCATCTGACGAAGTAGCGGAGACGGACGAAGTTCCTGAACCTTCTGATGAATGAAAAAAGTTGCAGCTGACAGTCTGTCAGCGATGACGCATAGAGCAGGCTGGTTTCCTGTAGGTGAAGGGCTGCACCTTTTCCAGAGAGGGCTTGAAGTCTGACAGCTCACCTGTCTCCTTGTTGCTGAAGATGAAGTGGTACAGATCAACTGCCATCTGTATACCTGCGATAAAGTGCCCTTTAGTCTCCTTGAGGGTTAGGCTGTCGTATATGGTCTCGAGCAGGATACGTCCACACTTGGAGCTGAAGTATAGCAACCGGGCATTGTGGCAGATGTCCAGGGCGATCTCTCGGGTGTACTTCTGAAAGAGGATGAAGACAGTTATCTTTGTGTGCCGGATGCGCCTGGTGATGTTGCTGAGGTAGTTGACTGTCGTCTGGTCCATTGCAGGGTCATCGATACCTAGAACAAGCGGTTCTGTCAGTCGGGCTGCCAGCAGCTTCTCCGTCAGTGCTTGCAGGTAGTGCGTCTTGGGGATTGGGCCACTGTACCATTGATCATTACTGTCAACCGCCTCAGTGGCAGAGTCAGACACCAGAAGGATGTATTGAGTGTGTAGATGTTTGGCCAGTAGAGCCCGCAGCAAGATGTTTTTCCCGTGTCCTGATGGGGCAATGATCAGCACCACCTGACCAGCATCGGCCGGCCTACTGTCGAATGGTACAGACATGCGCGCAGAGGATGGTTAGCACTTGGTCGGCGGTAGCCTCGTCTATATCTGGGAGACTAAACGGCAGTACTTCCGGCACCAGCTCTTTCACCTGCAGAGCGGGGAATCCTGCACCTCCGGTGGCTATGAAGGATGCGATGGAGGCGTCAAGCATGAAATCCCAGCAGCAGCTGAGAAGATAGTGTAGAGGGCCTGTGTCCGCACCCACAGTGTCTAGTACATTCTGTATCTGTATGATACATGCACGGGAAGCCTTGAATATCCTGTGGTCTTAACCAGCAAACCAAAGACCCTGACCTCTTCACCTCTGGTAGCTGGAGGCTGGCGGTAGCACCCTCTGCGCCATCAACAGTGATCTTGCTCAGCCTGATGGTGCCTATGTCTTAAACGGCAAACCAAAGAACCCTGACTTCTTCACCGCTGGTAGCTGGAGGCTGGCGGTAGCACCATCTGCGACATCAACTGTGATCTTGCCCAGCCTGATGGTGCTTACCTTGAGATTCTCTACATCCTGTTGGAATGAGCTCCGTGGTTGCAGGAGATCCTTAACCAGGTCTTGAGCATAGTATACTGTCTTGGCATTGATTATGGCTGATTTTCCTACCGTATCAGTGTTCCCGATGAGATCTCAGGCTAGGATGGTATCGCGGATCTCCCGCAGGTCTCCCTTCCCATCGAAGTCTCGGAAGGAGATAGGGGCAACAGTGTCCTCTGAACCGAGGCATGCCTCGCCCAAGTGAGCAAGATCGCCTAGCTCTTTGCTTTCTAGGTCTGTGAGTGACAGAATCATAGTGCTATATACACAGCTTAAACCTACTAGTCATACCCCCGGTGAAATAGTTGGGCATAGGACGACCACGCAGTCGGCCAATGGAATAGGTAGCAGTGCTCAGGGTACTGTTCCTCTCTGCAGGGGCACGTATTGTGGGTGGTCCACCATTCCTGGACATTGGCAATCGTCAGTCCGTTTGCTCGACTATGGGCTACACACCACGCTCCGGCACGCCATGCCTCATATGCTGCAGGGGTCTCGTGACCCATCTCTCACTATTCAGAGTGGTTAAACGTAGGCGACGATGATTTCAGCCATTGCACTCGTTGCTAGCCCTAGAGCCACGGCCTCCATTAGTGTAACACGTTCACCCATGATCTTGGCGGCGGCAGTGTAGGAGGCACCACTGATGGCGATCTTTGGGATGGGGTGAGTTATTCCGAGACAGTGCTCAGCCAACCCACTCACCACTGTAGCGAAGGCAGCCGCAGTGGTGGCAGGACGAATCTTCACCACGGCCACATTCGCCGCCACGTTACTGGCGATATGGACTGCCAGGGGCTTAGCCTGTGTCAGTAATTTCTGGGTCTTGGTTTGCAGCAGGTTCTTCACCTTCTGAAGACCCGCCTGGCTCTCGGGCAGTTGCTTCACGATCTGTACCGTTGACGTCATTGTTTAAGCACTGAGTATGCAATGCAGTTAAACACCTGCATTCCCTGCCGAGTGAGCTAATAAGATCTTCCCAGTCTGCATCTGCCAGGTGTCCGGATTGTTACTCAGGAATATTCATCTCTCTATTGAGACATCTTAAACATGTCTGGGCTCACGCTATGCGAGAAGTACTATGAGGTCTTTCAGAGGGAGTTGAAGGTCTACAAGAAGAAGACACCAGATGAGCTCGCTCAGCACTCTGGTGCTGAGCTGACAGAGGAGCTGACAGCTGTGAAGCTCCATCTAGGATTTGGTAAGGGGCAGATCTGCTTCCTCGAATACCTTATCATGGGCGGGAGTATCGTCGAGCAGCTCCTGTGATCTAAAGGTTTCTACAAGGATCAGGATTATCTATCAGATGTGTTCCAGCAGTTGCAGACCTCCATGGCCTCACCTGACTCAGAGCTGAACAAGGCTCTGCGATACTACAAGCTGGAAAAAGGATGCACTGTAGAACCATGTTGGCAGCGTGTATAGGGGCTGTAGGGCAGGACAAGCTGGTTCAGTGTCTCACCGTGGTCCCCACTGCTACTGTAGAGAGTCAGGATAGTCTTATAGCTGATTTGCTAGCGGCGGAGTAGGCTGATCCCGAGCGCCATAATAGCTAGGCCTGACACCACTCGTAGAGCTACCATGGGAAGCGGTGTCGTGTCGACTGGCTGCAGCGTCGGGGTCGGAGCAGCCATGGGAAGCGTCGTGTCAACTGGCTGCAGTGTCAGGCTCGGAACGACTGTATGACCTGTACTACGTGTAGGTGCGTTGATATCAGTGTTGAAGCCGAAGTGGACACCGGGGGAACTCCCCTCGACTATCATGTTGTTATGGCCCCTGACTTGGAAGTCCTCGATGTTCACGATCATGTTCCTCGGAATCAACCGTAGGTGTGGTGAAATAGCAAAGTCAAGTTTGCGACGGCCTTCTGCAACCCCTGCTGGAACTTAGCAATAAGACAGCTGGGATCTGCCACGATGATCATATCTTCAACGAGACTGATGAACATGGCCTGAACCTCTGCTCCGCTGACACCATCTATGGAATGACGCAGCTTGGTGTGTGCTGTAAGGAGGTAGTAGCACAGTGTTTCCAGGGACTGGTTGATCCGAACGATCCCTGCTGGTGTGAGGCCTGAGGTGGTGTGTGGGCCAAAGTACTTCCACACATCTGGATAGTCCTGCAGCAAGCCAGTGATGTGCATATTTTGCACCAGCGCTCCAGGGTCGGAGTCTGGATCGAACGAGAATGTCACTGTCTTCCGACAGCCTACTCCTCCGGGTGTTCGATAGGGGGAATCCTGAGTAGTCATGTCTCGTGTCACCATACATAACCCCTAGGCCGCTATTACCCCCACCATGCCACCGATAGTCTGGGTGAGCAATGAACTCTCTCTCTCTGTAGTCTGCTGGCCACTGAGACGATATGACTGTTGATCTGTGGATCGAAGTCGTTTGTATCAGGGAGGCTTGCACCCAGCTCATGGAGGATTCGCCGCACCGTGACGTACACGTGGAATCTGAGACAGCTGGCGATGAGCACAGATTCAGGAGTACCAGAATAGGAGTGAAGCAGGGTGGAAATTATTACACATCCTGCCGTGGCACACCACACGGCAAAGTTCAGCTGCTGATTCCAGTATGAGAGGCTTGGAGCAGCCATCCAAGTATGAGCTTGCTTCGCATCCTTGATGGTGATGGGGCGGTTGGTCAGCGGTCGTGGGTTGAGGGGAAGCTGGTTCGGGACCGTCCATCCACTGTGGTGGAAAACGGTGTTAGCTCTGGTATATCATCCAGTAGACCTCTCAGGCCAGTCAAGCGTGTACCCAGGAGGGGTGGTTGGCTCCGAATGACTGTCGTGAGGTTCAGTGGGAAGGCCATCTATACTGTTGTTCTTAAAGCTACCGTACAGGCAGCACACTATTTGTAGTCGTCTCGACTCCAGAGACTGGCGAGGTGACCTCGCCATAACATCTCGTTCTTTAGCTCCTCCATATCAACCTGCCGGCTGGAGCCTTTGAGATATTGCTGTCGGACGTTAGGTTTCTCCGTGTGGTACAGGGAAGTGACAGTGAACCTCGACAGTGAAGGGGCGAACCGCTTTCTTCATCATCTCGGCCAAGGTCAGATAATGCTGGTATGATATCGTGTTGTCGTCAGGTCAATGAGTAATAAGAGTATTAACTCTAAATGGGCATCCGATATCCCATCCGTGCTAGCATATATGATAATGGAGGGGCTGTCAAACAGGTGATTTATAGGTGTGAACAGGCTAGGACTGATAGCTTTCCATAGGTTGCAGTTGGCATCTGGGAGATACTCTATCACGTCTCGGCCCACTTCTATTAGTGATCTGTTGTGTGCACTACCCAGAGGGTGATGTAGCACATCGGCATGTATGTATGTTGTGCCCCGCTGGGGCACCTCGAAGAGGACCCATTCTACACGGTACTGTACCACCCGTCTCCCCTCTAGAGAGGGTGAGATTACGTTCTCACCACCGGAGAGCAGTAGTTGAACAATCGGCATGGTATAAATCTCCTGTTTAAACCCCTTCTATAGCATGCTATGGGACCCATATTTGCTCACTCGACTGGTCTTGCTGACTTGGCAGATGTGTACGCAGTTTATGCCGTCAAGATAGAAGAGAACGATGGCAAGTCATTCGCTCTACAGTACTAAGCAAACTCAAAGGCATTCTCCCTCCACCCCATTGGTGGTGATAGGGTGGAGCTGCTCAGACCTCAAGGACGTGTCGAAGAAGTGCCTGGGCCGCAACATAGATGGCCACAAGATGGTGTTTCGGTACGATTTCCTGAAGAGGAAGTACATCCTCGAGCCGTTGATTGAGGTCTCTGATACAGAGGTGGCAGACATCAACACCATAAATGACGACCTCAGCTTTCATCTGGTCAAACCCTATTCGAGCGGTGCCCCGCTGAAGACCCATGAGGGTCTGCTATTGACCCTGGCAAATCTGCAGTTCATGTTTGAGAAGAATGAAGTGTGGTACCGCGCTGGACCTGGTGGTAACTGGAAAACATGGTTGCCACTATATAGGCCTGCCACAGTCATTGACATAGAGGTTACTCCCCTCTCCTCTGTTGTGAAAAGGGATGGGACAGTTCGAAAGCTCCACAATCGGGGATCATCCTTCCTCACCTGCATAGGTGAAGGTGTCTCGCTGACGAGGGTGGGTCACCGGATCGGTGTTACAGGTGGAAAGCTCCTGCTGCGTCGTCCATTCGATGGGCCAGAAGAAGCTGTTAACCTCCAGGAGGGCATCCTACGGGTAGATGGTGTGTCACATGTCACCAAAGCCAAGGGTGCTGTTAAACTGCTTCAGCAAGTCGGACTCATATAGTCCTAGAGCTACATTTCTTAGCCGGCGGCAAAGTGAAGCAGCCAGCCCCTGCCCCTGTGGGGATGACGATCACTTTCGAACCGGATGGAACAGGGCTCGATCTGGCACAGATATTTCGCAAGGGGTTCACTCTGTTCAGTTTAACTCTTCATGTATAGCCATGATTCTCATCATACTGCTCGTGCTGGCGTCTACAGCAGTGGCACAGGGTGCTGAGACTGCCATTATATTGGATGCTAAGTGGGCCCACTTCCGGGATGCCTCCCAGTACAATCCTTGGGTCGACCCCTTGCGGAGAAACATTTACGACCGCTTTCACCCACGTGAAGAGATCAAGTCTGTCTGCCACTTGTATGGGGTGGAGAGGGTAGGCCGGGGTTGTCTTCTGGAGACCCCCGCTCAGCACCAGATTCTCTGCGTAACATGTGAACATGCCAGAGTCTGCCATGGTGCAAATGCTAAGCACTGTAGTAACTTAGCTACATGTAAAATGTTACTCACCCAACAGAGGTCTTGAATCAGGCCATGGAACCAGCGGCAGGTACTCGCGTTTCTAGTTCCAAGGTACGACTGCCGGGTGTCCGTAGAACCGGCGGAAATCAGCTAGCCCGGCAGCCACGAAACGTGAACTCCAGGATTGCGGGATACCACCAGCACCACACTCTCTCCCGTTTATAAAAACATAGTTATGTAATTAAAAATTGTATCTAAAAATCTCAAATCTTTAAAAATTTACACACCATAAAAACACACAGGCATTGACACTCAACTGCTAAAGGTAGAATTAGAATTTACCACAATTAAAAAAAAAAATCCCATAGTAGCTGTCAATCCATCCAGAAAGAATGAGCTGCTAATAATAAAACAGATGAATAGATCAACAGCTGCCAGACGAGGGCCATCGTTACAGATTTTAAAATAGCATAGCATCCCTAACTAAAATTAATGGCAGTGGTTTTCCCACCAGAGCAGAAAAATCGTCGGAATTGCCAAATTGATAAATGGAAGTAATAAAAATAATCTCACATCAATTTAGTGGAAGTGTTATCTGAAATTAACATATGTGATATTCTAGGAAAGCCTATGAATATTGCATATTTTCAATTTTAGTGAACATTTTTAACCTTGACATTTATGATATACCTCTTATATAATTAAACGGATCTGAATCCACAAATTTAGGAAATCCGAAAAACCACTATCCCTATCCCAGTAAAGATATCTGAATGAAGCTAAAACGGAACGGATAATACAGCAGAAGAAAGAAGCATATGAATTTGCGCTATGACTAACGCATCAATTACTTCGCGCATTATGAAATGGTAAGCGCAAAAAATACATCTGCAAGATTTATGCAGTCTTTGCTAAATGCAAATTAAAAATATGCTGTCATATGCAAGACTTCTGCATTATAGAGTAATGCACATTATAAATATGCATGAGTCATGCATTATAGAGTAATAATGCATCATTGCATCAAATTAACATGTAATTGTTACACGGTTAAGAGCAAATATAGAGATATGGCATATATATATATATATAATGTTGACCTAATATAAAATATCTGAACTGACCTGATGTAGAATTAATATATCTGGGCTATCCTATGAAATATCTGTGCTGTCCTAATAAAACTATATATAATATATTTTGAGCTACCCTATAAAATATCTGAGCTGACAAATGTAAAACTGGCATTGAATAGCTAACCTAAACTGAAGTGCACTATACATAGATGAGTTTGCATCATAACATATGATGCATATACTTATAAAAAGCGTGCACATGGATTTAATCCATATACACATAAACGGAGAGCATTATTATGAGTACACGTTATGACGGACAATAAATACAGTTAATCATACAATGTGTATGAGTAATGCGTAACAATTTACACATCATTTGACAACGCATATTTGTAATGCGTGATCAAGAAATGCGTAAATATAACCACACATTACTAGGCGCAATTATTCACGCATCATTTGAAAAACGCGTAATTATAATAACGCGTTCTGTGAGTCATACAGCGATGGACCCCTCTTGGTTTTTGGTATCTCAAGGAGTATTATTGCTGGAAAAAGACACTATGTGCTTATGTGTCCAACTAATTTAGTTTCCCAAAAACCTACAAGGAATAGAACATCACGATTTTGCTGTTGCAGATTGTTTAATAACTGATCAAAATTACTATTAAACAACCGAAACTACAACTATGACTATTATTAACGGAAAATAATGTTAACGATTGATAGCGGTTTCTAGACAAGTTGAATGTCTTCAGTGTCATACAGAATCTTAAAATTTGAAGCACTAATTTCAGATTATCGTTTTAATTACATCAATCTCATAATACTGAGCATGAGGATACTATTTGCAGGAAGATAAGTAGAATGTGCAAAATCTGATGGATTGTAACTGGATATTGACTCCGATTTGTGTGATTTTGTAGTTGGTCATCTCCTCTGACATGACAAGTCATGATGATGTTCATGCACAAAGGAGATGTGTAATGCATTCCCCTCGGACCTGACACCTCATGCGCCTAGGGGAGTGAAGCTGAAAGTGCTTGTGAATTGGTCGATGGCCATTTCCTCGGACCTGACACCTCATGCGCCTAGGCGATGTGTAATGCATTCCCCTCGGACCTAACACCTCATGCGCCTAGGGGAGTGAAGCTGAAAAAGTGCTTGTGAATTGGTCGATGGCCATCTCGTCTGACCTGACACCTCATGCGCCTAGGAGATGTGTAATGCATTCCCCTCGGACCTGACACCTCATGCGCCTAGGGGAGTGATGCTGGTAATACAGCGTCAATATCTAGGTCACCTGCTGTTGCTGACTTAGGCAGCAATGCCCTGCAGTCAAATTAGTTTCAAAATATTCAACCGCTTACCTGTATAGTCATCTTGAAATTTAGTCTGGGAAATTATGTTTTAAGGTGTTAAAATCAATTCCGATGTGCATACAAAGTGGGCAGAATTTAGCTACGAATTGGCAAGGCATATAGCTAGAAATGGATCCGTGAATTAACAACATCATCTAGATCATCTGGTCAGGAATTACTATTTGGGCATCACCTAATGAGCATAACCACGATTATGCCAATTTCTTCCCACCTGATAAGAACATATATATGCCCAAGATCTATTGTGCCAAGGCAAAGTAAACATAAAAGGTTTCTTAAACACCTAGCAATCTTGGTCATGCAATGGGTCTGACTGGTAAAAAGACTTACGTACTTATACAGGAATTTATTCTGCTGCGAATTAAACAATATGCGGACGATTACTGACATTATAATGGTGATATTTGTGAATACATGTAAATGTCGACATCTGTTCTGAATGAGATGAGAGCAGCCCTACCAATCCTGGTATACCGTACCATACTAGAAGGGAATACTTGGCCATTGGCAACGGTTAATGCAATGAGCATCACTATCCACCACCACCGATACCACCTCCACCATTTTTTAAATGAAGAGAGCGGAGTATTGTCTTAAAATAAGGTCAAGAATAATAATTAATATTACGGTGGTACATGTGCGCAGTAGTTGTAATAAATAAAATAAATAAATAGCCTTGACAATAATTCTTGAATGTTCAGCAAATAAAATTGATGAAATTAAACAAGTGTAGATTCGGTCACTACATAGGGAACACCGAAAGCATTCAACTGACATCAGAAAAATTGTTGGATTTCTTGACTGATCGGAATTGTTACAGTTACAGATTGGAATGAGGCTATATCCCTATTCTCGCCCCTCATGAAAAGTGGTAACTCGCATTTATTTCTTTTATTTAATATTACCGCTTTCTTCGCATGGCGAAAAAACCCCACCCCATTATAGCCTTACTTATTAAAATGTTGTAGACTTTGAAAACATAGATAATTTAAAATTGCAGTGTTTCAACAAGATTTCGTGGCAAGCCGAAATCCCATAGTAAACCTATGGGAGGGGTTAGAATCAAGACATAGCCTCTAAGACTGCAATGGCATATAAATATACCACGAAAATAGATATACAACTTGTAGGACTGACGAGTGCCAAATAATTGGAAAATGTCAAAGCAAATACCACGAAAATAGATCAGAAATTAAAAATGAAGTTAAAATCAACTTAATTTGATTTAAAATCTTTAAAATATAGTCTTACCTACCAGGAAATGATACAAATGTGATCTAATTTTCGCAGTTGTCAAAAGTTCAAAATGGAGGACAATTTGCGCCATTCGAGTAATACTCGAGTAGCCCACGTCCTTCTCGAGAAGTAAGCAGCAAAATCGTGAAATATAATTTTGAGAAAAAAAAGTTTTTAAATTTAATTTAGGGCCCAAAGTACTCCTGACACCATTTGTAGTAACTTAGCTACGTATAAAATGTTACTCACCCAACAGTGGTCTTGAATCGGCCCGTGGAACCAGCGGCAGGTGCTCGTCCTTCTAGTATCAAGGTACGACTGCCGGGCATCCATAGAAATGGCGGGAATCAGTTAGCCCGGCAGCCGCGAAACGCGAACTCCGGGATTGCGGGATACCGCCAGCACCACAGCACTTTAGCCTCCTACCAGGTGAGTGTTGTCAAGTTAGATGGAAGACACTATGGGTTCTCCCGGACAGTGGGGTCCGCACGGGAGTTTTATTTTCGCCACGGCCTTCCATGTCAGCAGCTCCCATCTCGACCAGGAACATCACATGTCTCAAATTCCTATGCCCCAGGGATTGAGAGGGCGGTGGGGGCCACAGATCGCCGATCGGCGGCCAGTTGAGGTCGGTGGTATCATTTTAATTCCGACCGGGATTAAATCACTTCATTCTCGTGGTACCCATCAGGACCGGAATGAAAGGCAAACACCAACCACATGTCTCAACAACCCTAAGTCCCCAGGGATTAAGAGGGCGGTGGGGGCCACCGTTGAGGGAGGTGGTATCATTTTACTTCCGACTCTACTACTACTTTAATCTCTCAAGCCGTTTCGGAGAAAATGTTTAAAGACGTTTCTAAAAAATCGGCCAAAATCCAAGATAGCCGCAGGACAAATTGGCCGATCGCTTTCATTTGTACAAACTTGGATCCCCATGCCCGAAGGATGCTTCCTGCCAAATATAATTGAAATCGGCCAAGGAGTTCTTGAGAAGAGGTATTTTAAAGGAAAAGTTGATGGACGATGGATAGCTGATGGGCGGACGGATGGACGATGGACGGCAAGCCACACGACGGGCGGTCGTCACGACATAAGCTGTCTTGGTCTTTCAGGCCAGGTGAGCTAAAATTATAGGTGCTTCTTAATTCAGCGGGACACAACAAACGGCTTCTCAGATCATCTAATTTTCACAATTTTCTTGGGACCCCTCATAGTATTTTAAATAACCCTTTAAACCATGACCTAAGTTAGTCTATCCAGCTGCTACTGCACCCTGACCCTCAATACCACGATCAATTGGTAGCGAAATATAAAAAATCCATAAATTGTAAGCGGAATCTAAGTGCTTCTTTATTATTCAGAACGCAGGAAATGGCTTCTCAGGTTATCTAATTTTCAAATCTTTCGAGGGGAGGACCCTCACCCCACCCCACCCCTCGCTCTAGGGTCATCAGACCCCGCATTTTCAAAATTCTTCCATCGCCCCTGATACGAGTTAAATCTGTGCATCAATAAGGCCCCTGAAATTTCAAGTTCTAGAAGAATTGTACAGTAATATTTTGAAGCTAATTTAAGGGGAACATATTGCTGTTATAGGAAGCAACAGCACCCAGTCAGATTAGCTTCAAAATAGTCAACAGTACACTGTTTCTAACTATTTCCCGATCATTTCTCGCTGTGCTCCGCTTGCGCATATTGGCTTCCATTTGAAACTTTGAAGGCTCAAATCCCAGAATCCAAATTTCAAGGTAAGTATACAAGTAAGCTCTATATATTTTTAACTAATTTGTCTGGGAGCTGTTGCTGCCTGTTTCACAGAATGTGACTTGAATTGTAAGCGCACCAAAGACGTACAATTCCTAGACTTTCGTGACGGACGTTTCGACATCCATGACGGAGTTACGTAATTACGATTATGAGGTCATCTAACACATGCCGCAGTTGATTACGATGTCAGACACTTGAATGGTAGATCGGATAGCTCAATAGTCCTTGCATTGTAAACGAGTATTCGTCCTTGGCATTTATGCGTTGGAAGGGAGATTCCCCTGATCAGAGGATTGCACTGATAGAATCTGGCACTGTGATTCTAGACCAGTCAATTTAGAGATAATGCCTCTATTTATTTCGATCGTCTGTCTGTCAGTCGAGCTGTCTGTCTGTCTATTTGTCTGTCGCTCTGTTATGCTGTCTGTCTGTCTGTCTGTTTGTCTGTCTGCATGTTTACCTGCCTGGCTACCTGCCTGCATGCCTGTCTGTCTGTCTATCCGAGGCATGTCGCGGGAATCCTATGATGTTGAATAACCAAATGTGGCACATACATTCACATTATGAATGGCTAGAAGAATTATTAATTAGGTGTCAAAAGGTAGGAGATCGAGGCCACGGTGTCGCGTAGTGCATACCGGAATACACATTTTCGTCAATAACTCTGCAATGCAATATTGTGTTTGGCTAGAATGAAAATTTTGTATCAGGTCAACAGTTCACATAGCTAGGTCACGGGGTCACTAAGTGCATCCCGAAATACACATTTTAGCCATAGGTCGGGAAAAGACACACATTTTTGGCCATAACTCTGGAGCGCAAGAGGCATAATCACCAGATTTAAAACACGCCTTCATATTATAAAACCTTAGGATTGCTTGGCGTTAGAAATCAACGGACGAACTATCTAGGTCATAGCCATCACCATGTGCATTGCTAAGACAGAGTGCAAAAGGCGCGAGTCAGCGTTTCCCTCGAGCGCATTCTAGCTTACAATGCATGGCATGAAGGAAACTGTGAAGCTGATTTGACTGAAGCGGGTGAGGGTGTCATTGCTAGCAAAATAACGAAATCTCACACAGGTAATAATAACCACCAATTTTAATACGCGCGGTTAATACACAATGCATTTTTCTAAACAAAAAAACAGCATAATTAGCACGTTTTGTGAATGATATGGAATAACAGACAGTACATTGTAAAAGAAATTAAAATACGATTACATAAATATTTAAATAATTGTATATACATAAAATAATATACAACTTTTTAGAATACAAAATTGTAGTTTATCACAGAATATCGTATTTATAAGTCCACATGTACACGGATTTCAAGAGTTTGGAGAAAGGTGTTAGCATTTCACACTCAGCCTGGTCAAAACGGCCTCTGCAATCCTCTGGGAAATGTCCATTTGTAGACAAGGAAATTATTTTTGAAAATTTCCATTGGAATGACTGCCTCAATAACAAAGCCAATCAATTCAGCGATACAGTTTCAAAAATAATCTTCTCTTGTCTGCAAATGGATATTTTCTGATAGAAAATTTAAGCTTTCTTGAACAAATGTGATGCTTAATAGATTAAACATTCACATTATTGCATGGGTTGTCTAACTTGGTGGTTCCAATTAGGCATCGATATGTCCATGTGGACATTGCTAAATCCGGGCACACACCGATGGACCTTGCCAGTTTTAGCTATGCCCGCCCATCCCTAGTTAAGCTCCACCTACGCTTCGCCAGTGTTGGGATCTATCGGTCCCAGAACGCCCTGAAATTTGAAAACTGGAATCACGCATACGTAAGGCAGTGGAGGGATCCATTTCTAGCCATGCATCGACAATTTTTAGCTAAGTTCCACCCACACTTCTCCCGTGTTGGGATCAATCGATCCTTAAACGCTCTGACTATCAATTTCCAGAAAACTATACCGGTAAGCTGTTGGATATTTTTAAACTAATTTGACTGGGTGCGGTTGCTGCCTATGGCAGCAACTGCGCCCTGTCAAATTAATTTCAAAATATTCAATAGAATGTTTATTAAATAGTAAAGACATACAATCCGTACAACAACGCTTTCGAGACGTACTTGTCTACGTCATTCATAGTGTCATTGCTTATGACGTCATCATACAGGCCACGTAGTGGATTATGACGTCATACGATGGATGGCTATACTGGAAATGTCCACAGCATCTTTGTTTCATGAACTGTTCAAGTGCAATATTTGCGAGCTTTGCTACAGGTACACTGTTTTAAACAATTTTGTCAAAATGTTCCGAAAACGACGTGCAGATATACACTTACTATAAGTAGAACATTAATCTGTGTTTTGAATGACGTCGTAAGCAGTCACTTCTCTGTCAACCTCTAACCACTTAGACAACAAGATTGTATCACATTGTTACTAAGTCCTAAAACATATATACTGTAACATTCTGAAGCAAATGTTTTCAAAAATCTATTTGTAATTACGCTCTGTAAACCGTCCTGAATGAATGAATCTATTCTTGAATCTCGAGAACAGTAGAAAGTGATTGAAAAGCGCTCAAAATGCCACTCATATCAATTAACCATTTAATGGCCAAGAATTTTGAAGGAAAATTATAATTTTTGCACTTAAATTTGAAAAAAACCCTATTTTCTGTTGTTGTACAAATGGACACTCATCAAGACCATTACAGTTGCCGTTTACGGCTGAGCAGACCATTACTGGATTAAATTGGCAAATTTTGTAGGGAAGGAGAAGACTATTTTTGAAAATTTACCACTGAGATGACTGGCTCTTTAACAGAGCCAGTCATTCCCATGGTAAATTTCCAAAAAGTTGTCTTCTCATGGGTTGCAAATGGACATTTCTCAACACCATTGCATAGGCCTTTTGGCCAGTTTGACAGGTTAACTTGACACACGCGGGTTTAATAGTGTTGCTGTTATTGTTGTTGCTATTATTGGCATTATCGATTATAAAAGATTGTTTATAAGAGATCAATTAGCCTATAATATATATTTATGTTGTGGCATCTGAACACTGTACCACATTAGCTCGTGCGTATTACTCTCTATGGATGAGTGCACACAAACTGCAATTGTTCCTATTTCTCCCGCGCTTCCAAGCCGGCCTACTGGTATGCTAGGGGAGGTTACTTACTCTAAAATAGCTGCACCAGAGTGATAGAACGTGGTCTTGTCTTATATTTGCTAGACCACTCATGCACAGTCATACCCTCAGTATGGGGCTAGTTATCGCGACCGCTGGTTGCCTAAATCGCAATTGCACATGACCGGGTATTCACTGACTGACTGACGCAGACGATCAGCTTCATATATAGACACTAAAATTACTAAATTACAGTCGCAAATGTATATACTTTTATCAGAAATAAAATTGTATTGGCAATTACTCTGACACTTTAGTCGACTACATAATAGGATTAGTAACAAAGCACATCATTTAGAAGACTATATGCCCTACATCCGGCCAGAAAATACTGAACTCTGAAATGCCGCTTTTGAGAGGGTCATGCGTGATCTAGCGAATATATAATATATTTATGGATAGGACGCTTACAACTTTGGGCGAATCTCTGGACACATGTACCAACAATCGGATATAGCTCAGAGTGAAAATGACGCTGTTAACCCCTCTTGTGTCAAGTTAGGCTTTTATTTGTCAAATTGGCCAAAAGTCTATTTCCCCTTGCCCCTCCTGTTCCCACGCCTAAGAATTCTTAGTCTGGGTTCAAACGGTAGAAGATCGAGGTCACGGGGTCGCTTGATACACTTGACGCCTGCCACCGCAAACACCTACGCACCATCACTGGACACCGATGGTCAGAGAGCATTATTTCCAACGATGCACTATACAAAATGTGTAATACGTCGCCGCTGTCTGTAAAAGTCGCCCAGCAAAGATGGTCCGTGTTTGGCCATGTGCTAAGGATGCCAGAAGACACACCAGCACAGAGAGCCTTGGAATTCGCCCTACTCGGCGCGAGCAAATACAGAGCCAGGAGAGGACGTCATTGCATAAATCTGCTAAGCGTGCTACGAGGTGACCTCAAGAAAGCAGGATTAGGTACACTCAAGTCAAGAATAGACCTGAGGAAGCTAAGGATTTTGGCTGAGGACAAGACACAGTGGGCAAAAGCGAAGAAGGACTGATTGGCGCTGTATGATGTTTCTACTACTACAACCGCAGAATACAGTAATCATACATACATACGGGGTCGCTTAGTGCATACCAGAACGCACATTTTCGTCAATAAATCTGCAACGCATTATTGTGGTTGGCTAGAATTACAATTTTGTTTCAGGACAGCAGTTCATATATCTAGGTCACGGGTCACTAAGTGCATACCGAAATACACATTTTTATCCATAGGTCGGGAACGCAAGCAGGTTGAATTACAAAGTTTGGCAAATCAATTCATCTTATAGGTGGCTAGAGGTTATACGAGTTTCATGACAATGCATCAAATATCTACTTCGCGGGGGTCAAGAAGTGCATACCGAGACACACATTTGTGGCCATAACTCTGGAGCACAAGAATGTAGAATCACCAGATTTTGCACACGCCTTCATGTTATGAAACCTTATGATGACCTGGAGTTTGAGGTCAACAGACCTATCTATGTCATAGGCGTTACTAAGTGCATAGAGAAGACGAAACGAAAAAGGCGCGAGTCAGCATTTCCCTCGAGTGCATTCTAGTTTGCAATGCATAACAGGGCATGAAGGAAACTGTGAAGCTGATTTGGCAGGAGCGGGGTGGAGGGGGGGGGGGGTGGGGGGGGGGCGGGGAGGGTGTCATTGCTGGCAAAATAATGAAATCTCACACAGGTAATAATATACACCAATTTGAATACGCACCGTTAACCCTTTAAGGACTAAATTTGTCCAAAAACTTATTTTATATTTACTTATTGAATGTCCATTTGCAGGTCAAGAGAAGACTATTTTGGAAATGTTACCACTGGAATGACTGGCTCGGTTATCGAGCTATTCATTCCAGTGGTAAATTTTCAAAAATAGTCTTCTCTTGGCTTGCAAATGCACATTCCTCACGACCACTGCAGTGGCCGGATTTGGCCGGCTTCGTCGTGAAAGGGTTAATACACATTTAATTTTTCTAAGCAAATAAACAGCATAATTAGCACGTTTTGTGAATGATATGAAACAACAGACAATAATTTGTAAAATAAAATAAAATACTATTACATAAATATTTAAATAATTGTGTTTAAATAAAATAGATAACATAAAATAAAACTGTGTAGAATATAAAATTGTAGTTTATCACAGAATATCATATTTGTACGTCTACGTTAACACGAATTTCAAGAGTTTGCAGAAATGTGTCAACATTTTACACTTAGCCTGGTCAAAACGGCCTCTGTAGTCTACGGTCGTCTGGACAATCTCCATTTGCGGACAAAGAGATTTATTTTGAAAACTTCCACTAGAATGGCTGGCTCAATAGCCAAGCCAGTCATATCAGTGATACATTTTCAAAAGTATTCTATCTGCAAATGGTTATTTTCTAAGAGAATATTTAAGCTTTCTTGAACAAATTTGATGCTTAACGGGTTAAACATTCACATTATTGCATGTGTTGTCTTACTTGGTCGTTACAATTCGTCATAGCTGTCTTATGTCCATGTTGGCATTGCTATAGCCGATCATACACCACTTTGTTTCAGTATTTTTGTTTCTAGAACTGTCCAAGTCAAATATTTGGGAGATTACGATAAATTGTTTTAAAACAATTTTTTTCACGATAAAATTTTCCTGTGATTTGAATGTCACTAGAAACAACCACTTCTCTGTCAACCTCTAACCACTTAGCCAACAAGACTGCATCATGTTGTTACTAAGTCCTAAAACATGTCGTTGTATATTATAATATTCTGAAGCAAATGTTTTCAAAAATCTCTTGTTAATTACGTGCAGTAATCGTTATACTGTATAGACCCGACTTCAAAATCCACTTCACCTTACAGAGAAACGTGTAATAAATGTAGGTTTTAACGCCTCGTGTGGCAACATCACCTCAAAGCGCTCAAAATGCCACGCACATCAATTAACCATTTAATGGTCAATAATTTTGAAAGAAAATTATAATTTTTTAGCTTAAAATTAAAAAGCCAGCTTTCTGTTGTTGTACAAATGGACATTCGTCAGTCACCATTACAGATGCCGTTTGTGGCTGGCCGGACTATTAATGAATTACTGGTCAAGGAAATCGAAATTTCATCTTGTCCAGTGTCCATTTCTAGGGAAAGAGAAGACTATTTTTGAAAATTTACCACTGATATATCTGGCTCTGTAACAGAGCCAGTCGAGCCAGTCATTCCCATGGTAAATTTCCAAAAAAATGCCCCTATATGTTCTTGTGAACTGCGATTTTTGCAAAATATAATTCTTTCTCCTCACATATGACGTCATACATATGTGGGTATAAGTTAAAAGGCACTACTACAGTAATAATAAAAAAAAGAATTCGCGAGCTCCCGGATATTGTTAAAAAAGGCACAATGACTTAGTGCACAGCACCATTTACTGAAGATTCAAAGATGTTTTATTTGAATATGCCTTCATCACGCTGATGTTATTCAGACGGGCACTGGCGTGTATTTTAATCATTTGAACCCTAAAGCCCAAAATTCACCAGATACGACAATCCTTTACAATTTAAGAAATATTATGTTGCATATTGTGAAACTAATTTGACTGGAAACTGTTGCCGCCATTGGCAGCAGCAGATTGCTGTCAAATTTGTTTCAAAATAATCAAACACGTACCTGTATGGTTGGATTAAAAGTAAAACTAATAGGCCTACATAAATGTGTTGGAAGTTTGCTTAATGTGCTTGTCATGTATAATTTCATTCAATAGTATTTTTCATTTTAATTCATCAAATAAAATGACGTAAAGTGCGCTGTACCAGAGTCCACTACTAAATCAATACTATTTCCTCCCAACTAGACAAGATTTTATAGCCATGCCACACCCATTTCTCGGTAAGTGATGCACACATTTTACATATTATTGGAATCGATTTATATATTTTGAAGACCGGATTCCCAGAATCATAATTTCAAGATGGTTATACAGGTAAGTTGTTTAATATTTTGAAAGTAATTTGACGGGAAATTAGTTTTAAAATATTTAACAGAAGATTATTTAATAGCGAAGTCATCAAAGACGTACAATTCGTACACATTCTTGACAAAGTTTTCGTAATTTTTAGCGTGACGCCAACTACAGGGGCATAGGAATGTACTTTGAACTGGGGGTAGGTGGGGAGCTAAAGCATGGATAGGGCAAAGACATAGGGGAATACACTATCGAAGAGGAACCCCCTGTGGGGTGAGAGGGTGGGTGGGGGGTGGCTATCGGCCCTCTCCTATTACCACGCATATGTGCCACATACTTGCGTAATAGAGGAATCCAGTTTATCGATCAAATCATATGACGTCATAATCAACAACGTCAAGTACATGTTGACGTCATAATCAATTACGTCATGAATGACATTATTAAGTTGTACGAATTGTATGTCTTTACTATTTAATAAACTTGCTGAACATTGCATATTTTGAAACAAATTTGACTGGGCGCTGTTGCTGCCATAGGCAGCAGCCATGCCAGTCAAATTAGTTTCAAAATATTTAACAGCTTACCTTTACAGTTTTCTGGAAATTTAGATTCAGGGAGTTCAGGGATCGATCGATCATAGCCAAAGTGTGGGTGGAGGTTAGCTAGAGATGGGTGTCGCATCGCTAAAACTCGATTCATCCATTGATTACCGTATGACGTCAAGTAGTTGAGTAACAGATCGGATCTATATTTTCGATTATCCTTTCAGTCAGAGAGATCGTCCCTCAAACGCGTGTGTTAATCGTTGCTACCCTGACGTTGTTAAAATTGTAAATTTTCAAATCAAATTAAATGATGTATTGGTGTTAATTTTTCAACAAATTTGGTGGAAGATGTTGCTGTCGTATCGTCCACCAACATTGTTGAAAGACGTTCATCAGTTTCCTTGCTATTGACAGGAAAATATAAAAAATTGTCTTCAGTGTGGTAATGGGTAAAGAAACAACACTGCGGTACCGAGATGCGAGCAGCCATCACTCAAGAAAAAATGCTATGCGTGGGTACCATGCGCGTGGACCAGTATTGGTCCGTGTACCGACCCAGTAACCCGCGCTATCAAGACATAGCCTAGTCCTTAGCTTCAGAGTCCGTAGAGTATGAGGGTGCGTGGCAATCTACACAACCATCCGTTCGCTTCTCGAGATAGAAATCAACGTGACATTTAGCGGCGTAAATGCTAACGGATATCTTCTCCTTTCTATCTACATTTCGAATATGTAGGCTGTCTATGCTAGCAGTGGACGAGTCCTCGTTCTTTGCCATGTACTCGCTAGCGATTAGTTCCATCGTCTTGGGAATTTGGTTGCGAAACAAGTCAAGTATATCACCGAACGCGCAAAGTTTCTCAAACGAAGCTAGGTCTATGTGTATTTGTGCATCTGGGGAAGGCATACCTTTTGAAAACACGAAGATTGCCGGTTGGAGGTTAATGCACGCGGACAGCATTAGGTTAACAAACTGGGTCCAAGGTAAAGCCAGTCGATCAAACTTGTAGTCTGGGGTACAGAACCATGTAAATGACTGCTTACGTCGTACGAGTTCAGATGTAAGAAACTCGGACTCGGGAAGCATGTCCACACATTGGAGCTCAATGTGGCTAATCCGAGATAGGAGTGTCTGTTCCAACTTTTTAACATACATCTCGCCGTAGATGATCATTATCTCATCTAACCGATCACGACATTCCTGGAAGGTTGAGATTAGTGATTCCATGGAGTGTCGCACCAGATCATCAAGCCGTGTCATAGGACTGACGCTCGAATCTAACGCACTTGCAAATGATTCCCAGTTGACTGTTATTATTGGTGCTGGGCCATTTTTATATGTCTCCGCAAACGCATCCGTGATCTGTAAAATGATATCAGAGAATATACGTGACAGTACGATCCAAGATACACGTATTAACCCCTTAGGACTCATAACAGCAGCCAAACGCGGCTTCTGCAGTAGTCTTGAGAAATGCCCATTTGCAGACCATGAGAAGACTATTTTTGAAAATGTACCGCTGGAATGACTGGCTCGATAACCGACCCAGTTATTCCAGTGGTAAGTTTTCAAAAATAGTCTTCTCTTGGTCTGCAAATTGATATTTTCTATGAGAAAATTAAAAAAAAATTGAACATATTTGAGGGTAAAGGGTTAAAAGCCAGCTAATATCTTTATCAATGGACAGTTGATGCCCTGTAGGTGGGGCTTAGAATACACCTTCCGTATCCTATGCGTGTCGTAAGAGGCGACTAAAGGAGGTAAGGGTGAGGTAACCCTGACAGAAACCTCGGGTGATGAAGACGGAGGTTCCAGGCCGCACGGCGCACTCTAATACACCATGGATCCACGCACTTAACGCTTATGATCATGCCGATAGTCACTTACAGGACTGGCGGTATGATCAGCGAACGAAAAGAAGAAGAAGAATGGACAGTTCCATTTTATCCTTCAATCATATGACGTCATAATCAACTACCCGACGTGTATGATGACGTCATACTGAATGGCGTCATGAATGGCGAAGATATGTTCGTCACGAGCGCTTAATTGATGACGGACTCAGCGTTGTTGTGCGAATTGTATGTCTTTACTAGTTAATACACATTCTGCTGAATATTTTGAAACTAATTTGACCGGCCGCTGTTGCTGCAGCAGCACCTACTCAAATTAATTTCAAAATATTCAACAGCTTGCCTGGATAGTTTTCTGGAAATTGAGATTCAAGGAGTGTAGTGATCGATCGATCCCAACATGGGCAAAATGTGGGTAGATCTTAGCTAGGGATTGGGGGTGGGTGTGTGCATAGCTAAAACTTGACTCCTGCATTCAAATGTGAATTGTGAGGATTGAGACCAGCTTCCTCGATGGCAAACATGGGGTGCCTTCAATAACAAACATGAATCAATACGATGGCATTCAGCAAAAATAATGTATACCAAATTTGAAATATTCATAGTATGAATATTAATAGACCGATCCATTTCTAGCCATGCCACCCCCATTTAAAACTAAGCTCCACCCAGATTTTTACATGTGTTGAAATTAATTTATAAAATTTGAATCCTGAATTTCCAGAATCCCAATTTTAAGTGAACTATACATGTAAGATGGTGATTATTTTGAAATTAAATTGACTGGACGCTGTTGCTACATATAGTAGCAACAGCGGCCAGTCAAATTAATTTCAAAGTATTCAACACAATGTAGATCAAATAATACATCCATCAAAGACATACAATTCGTACACTTAACGGACATCTCATTGATCATGACCAATCTAAATACGTCATTATTTATTGTGACGTCAGTCCACCTGTGACGTTATTATGTATGATGCCACGTACATGTACTTGAGCGACAGATCGGATTTCTCCATCTCGCATTCACTGTTTCCAATATCTACCTTCATTAACCTTTTTCAACATTTGACATTTAAGTATACACCTGTGCAAAAGTTAAGCACCACCCTATTTTTACGCACATGCGAGGGTATATTCATGTGCTATGAAGAAAGCAATAGCATAAACATGTATGTACCCATCCATCTTAGTGCAAGAGGTAATAATGCAACTAGAGGAATGCTGATTATGATGGTGGGGAAACACTGTATGTTTTTGTTTGAACTTGAAAACGAGGCCTGAATATGGTTACGTTGACACAACTGACAACTATTGCCCTACAGTTGACACACGTGGCTAGATTGTCATTAATGGTGTCTGAAAACGAAGTTTAACATCTGTGCACGAGTTTGAGACTGTCATTATTAATACCGGGTATATCCACCTTGTGCCTGGATGACGGCCTGGACACGACGTCTCATGCTGGTCACCAACCGACTGATACGCCATTGTGGTATTCGTTGCCATTCAAGATGGAGTGCGTCTGTTAATTCCCGTAGGTTCTGCACAGGAGGATCCCTCCTTCTCACCATGTTTCCCAGAATGTCCCAGATATGCTCAATATGGTTCATGTCAGGGCTCCTTGCTGGCCATGGTAGGGTTTCGATGGCATTCTGGCGGAGGTATTCATGCACAGCTCTAGCACGATGTGGTCGGGCGTTGTCATCCATGAATATAGGGTGTGTTCCAGGTGCATGATTTACAAAATGAGGGACCACAACTCTATCCAGTATGGAATCTTGATATCTTTGTCCATTTAGTGTTCCAGGTACAGTCAACAGATCCAGCTTACAATCAAATGAGATGCACCCCCATATCATAACGGAACCTCCACCAAATGGAACTTCTTCCATGATGTTACGTTGGTCGTACGCCGTGCGGCTGGACCTCCATACACGAGTTCGACCATCTGTGGCATGAAGCAGGAACCGACTTTCATCGGACCAGTGTACCCGTCTCCAGGATCTCATGTTCCAGTGTCTTCTTTCGTTGCACCACCTCAGACGCTCCTCTTTGTGGTGTGCAGTGAGGAGAGGACGTCTGACAGGTCTCCTAGCTTTCATGCCAGCAGCATACAGTCTCCTTTTGACGGTAGACATTGACACTCTATTGCGCGTTTCCCATTGCTGGCTGAGCACTCTGCTGTTGGTGAATGGAGATCTCCTAACAAGGCGTACTAGGGCTCGATCATCACGGGCAGTAGTCTTCTTCGGTCTTCCAGATCTAGGCCTGTCCTTCACCTCGTTAGTTTGCCCATGTTTTGCAATCAAACGACTGATTACAGTATGGTTAATGTTCAGCTGTCTGCCAATCTCTCTGCATGACATACCAGTGGTATGCATGCCTATGATTTGCCATTTCACACGATCACTTAACCTTCGTCTTGCCATAGCGGTTCACAATCAAGAGCTAATTCTCTCTGTACAAATAAACCACGGTCATGAACACAAAATTCCTAATCTTGTCGCCTAAATCTGTATGTAATGTTCTACACCTCAAACTGGACTTTTACATAACTGAACACGTGTGCTGTTTCCCGCCACGCACGGACATCAAGCGGCGTGAAGTCATGCATGCATGTGCATTTCGTACTTGGAATTATGTCAGCTAACGCGGGGACAAAAAGTATGGCAGCCTAGTTTTACCATCATGTTTCTACGTTCTATTGTTTTTGCTGGTGCTTAACTTTTGCACAGGTGTATATATTAATTTCGAGACAACTACACAATAAAGCCGTTGAATATTTGTAAGCTGCTTTCACTGGAACCAGTCGCTGCCATAGGCAGCAACGACTCACCATCTAATTATCTTTAAAATATACAACAAAATATTCTTTGTATCATAAATAATGTGTTGTCTTTCCACTGTAAGGTTTAAAGCGTCAAAGTTTCTATATGGGTAACCCTCAGTAAATACGTGACTATAGATTCATTATTGCAAGGTGAAGATTAGCTGAAATCGAAAGTGACGGAAGTCTAATGATCATTCTGTTTTGTTTGTTTTTTGTTTGTTTAAATGTGTATTTCTTGGGGGGTTTTCGTCGAATTCTCGCAATGCATCTATGCATGGGAACGATTTTTGATGATACGAAAATTCCTATCTATATCAAATACTAAAACAGATGGCAACGTAACTGTTTCACCACTGACATTCAGCTATGTTAATTTCAAGACAGCTGTAGGCGTACAGGAAATCTATTGGATATTTTGAAACTTAATTGCCTGGAATCTGTTGCTGTCAGAGGCAGCAACAGCTTTCAGTCGTATTAATTTAGGTCCCCAACAGAATATTGCCTATGTTGTAATCAACTTGTCGTTTCTGGTCACCACGGTTTAGTAAGAGTTAATCTATGTTTGTGGACACATTGGTGGCTGTCTAAAACGTGTGCAGTTACCCTTCTTACACCCTCACCCCCTCCTTGGTGCCAACAGCAAATCAAAGCAGCCAAAATGATACTTTTATCAATAAACCCTTTACATTGTCAAGATTTTCATGAAAATTGAAATTTGTGCTCAGCGAATGACCATTAGGTTGCCAAGAAGACTGGATTTTTTTTGGTAAATATACCTCTAGAATTTAAGAAAATAATTGATGTTTTTTGGCCAGCTTTACGAGTAAATTGTCAACAGTATTGAAATTCTAAATCTTTCCTTAGTCAGTATCCATCTGCAGGTCAAGAGAAGACTATTTTTGAAAATTTACCACTGGAACAACTGGCTCGGGTACCAAGCCAGTTATTCCATTGGTAAATTTTCAAAGATACTCCTATCTTGGTTTGCAAAATGATATTCCTCAAGCCCACTGGAGATGTCTGTGACCTTGAAACGGTTATGATGACACAGAAAGAGGTTACAACCTTCCATGTTATCGCATCTGACGATTAAATTGTACTGGTATATGAACTTAATTTGACTTAAAGTACTCACTCTTGTTTGGTAACTTGGTAGATCATTTGCCTCGAAGCGTAGTCTCCACTCTGCCACGGTCAGATCTCTCCATTGTTTAATTGGAACAACCTCAACTGCCCCATCTGTGTTAGACATGAACCGGACTGTAATTGTTGCACAGTTGATATCGGTGATTTGAAGTTCGGAGTCCCCTTGATCAGAAGCACACTTGATAACTAGACGACTGGGGGAGGGCGTTATATATCTATGACACAGGCTCAGTATATCTGGCAATACACAGGATCCTATCGTTGCTTCTACTATATCAGGTGTTCTTGATGTTAGACATGGATGTTGGTAAAAGCTGTCAACTACAATATCGATATCGCATTGGGAGTCTGATCCAGGGAACCGGATAGATTTTGGAAGTAAGTGTCCTTTACTAGCTTTGACTATGTCCTGACTGAAGGCTGTGACGTTCTCCGAGAGGGAACAAGCTAGCCAAGTGTCAGAGTCATTGACCCTATCATACATACATAGTAAGGAGTTTATATGCGATTCGTCACCTAGGTGCTTGCAGCTAATGATCCATTGAACAATGCGTGGTAGTGATTCGCGAAGATCAGCCAAGCAAGTTGTATCTGATGTGAATTGCCCTTCTCTTCGTCTAGATAATGCAGCTGCAAGATCAGTATTGCCAAATGCTAACGCAATCTCGGCCAGGGAATATGCATAATCTGATTCAGATGATGAGGTATTTGTGCGAAATAGTTCATCTCCCTCAAATGTGGTATTGTCAAATATGTCTTCTAAGAAGTTTTTTCTGTCCAAAGATGCTGCTAAGAAAGCCAAGCTGCGGTATACTTCGCCTGTTCTATTAGCAGGTTGCAAATGTCGAACCAGTAGTCGAGCTGCGGTTTGATATCCCTGTTTCAAACACTCCTCAATTCCAAATATCACTGACTGTCGCGTAAATGCTGCAGAACATACCAACGCTACTGCTCTATCAAACGTGCCTCTGTACCCCATAGCGGACATAACAGCACCAGGTAGTCTGCTTTTGTCGTTCGTAAGAATTGACCATGTCAGAATTCTGGACAAAACATGTAGATTAGTTTTGGGATTATCATGTCTATATCTTCTGGGAGCCATTCGAGTCACAACCATAGTATCATCATATTTTGAACTATTTCGGTAATCAAGTTCTCGTGCTGGTGAGATCATAGTTCCCTTTTGGTAGAGTTTGGACCAACCAATTGCCATATCCAGTAGGCAATCAAGACAGAGGAAATCAGCCTCATCACGATGCTGTTCTAGGTGCTTCTGGGACACTCGATTTTTAGTGTTCAACATTGGTGAAACCTCATGCAGACCCAGCGCAGCACAATATACTGCAACCGATAGTCGTTCCTCTTCAGTTGCCCCAATTTTATCTAGTAATTGGTGAAGATGGGTTTCTATGAACTTCTGATTCATACTCCGTACCAGAATGTGTGCCAGTGTTTCACCTGCAACACCCCTCCATGGCAAAGCATGCTGATAACACAGAAATTGCGAGTAGCACTCTTCTTGACAATTGATTAATGCTGTGGCGATAGGTGAAGCGGAATCAGTTCCTGAAAAAAGGTCAGTCATAAATTGGTCAGTATCTACACCCCAGTCATGGAAGCCTTGTAGCATTGTGCTTATTGCCCTGGAACATCCATACTTTGAAGCCTGGCAAAAGATGCGCTTGACCCTGTCGAATCCAAGATGAAGTAATGAGCGGTTAGCTGCTTGGAGCATACATTGGGCAGCAATGTCATTACCGGATGCTATAACATTTTCTAAGCTCAACTCCCGCTTTCTCATATGAGTTCTAACGAGTTGTGGAGAGTCAGTTCTTAACGTGGACCTTTCTTGCATCGCTGAACGAAACCAGCCAACGACAGTCATGCTTTCGTCAATGGATTCTGACATAGTTGGATAATAAAGCAAGGACCATGCTATCTTCCAGTGACCCATGGCGAGAGCCTTGGAAAAAGGTAGAATTCCATATTTATCAGATTTCAGTAAATGATGCGTTCCTGCGCTTGTGATGACTAGGTCAGCCAGATTACTCATTCCCCAATACGCAGCCAGTTGTAGTATATCATCAGGCGATAGGCTGCTCTTTTCATTCTTTGTGTACGCTTGATAAAGTATTGTAGCCACGCCACCATGGCCTCCGTTTAGAGCGGTGTAGAATGGAGATGATGCATCAACTTTCACATAAGCTGACACTTCAGAACTTTCAGGTAAGCTAACTAACATGTTTCGTCCATCCTCTTGCAAGTGTAAGATGGCATCAATATTTCCATAAGCGGCTGCAATAAACACACATTCAGTAAACATGGAAAATGGTATGTTGGCATTCTGAACTGCAACTTTAATGATCGTCTGATTACCTAAGGCACATGCTCCGAACAGCACGTTACGCAAGTGCAATTTACGTGCATGACCTTTCCTGTTCTGACGAGCCACTTCATTTACCATTGGATTCAATATATACAACAACATGCATATAACTGGTGAATCACAATCGACTATCCTCTTGATGCTTAAGCCGTAATCTTTTAGTAGAATTAGTGTATCAGTGTGCCTGTTGCATATGGCGAGACAAGCGGCCACGACCAAGGCATCTTGCATCAATGATTCATCAATGGAATGCGAACCTCGGAAAAGTGGCTTCAATGCTGACAGCACGTGTATCTGCGAGACAGCAGCTGATTTCAGAATAAGATGAAGCAGCACATTTGAAAGAGTTGATTCGTCAAGTAACACCGCTTGGGGACTCTTCTGGAATATGTGATCTAGAACATCTACTAACAGTCTAGGCGACGCGTCACACAATCTCATCAGGAATGGGAGATCCATTAGCGAAGTACATTTGTGAGGCAGAGTCTGTTCCATGATAGCAAAAGCTGTATCCTCTTCACGGCTCTTCACTGATAGTAGAATGGCTTTCCTGTGGATTGATTAATGTAAGACATAATATATTATCCGTTAGCCAATATAAGGCAATTATACCCGTATTTTGCTGACAAAGCTTCGAAACGTATTGGATTTTAATCTGTCGCGATCCTTGGACAGAGTACTGTCGAACTAGTTTCAAAATACTCAACATAATATTTGTGCATGGCAAATGATATCATTTGTGGTGTCATGATTACATCGGTTGATATAGCCAATGCTTAACTGAATGCTTTAACAACACGCATGGCCGATGGGTCTTTGTAGATCAGAGCCAGTCATTTCAGTGCTACTTTTTCAAAAATAGTTTTATCTTGGTCTGCAAATGGATATTCCTCAAGATTACTACAGGTGCCATTTTGGCGAACTTGATAATTAAATGGCCAAGTTAAAATAACAGTAACAATAAATGTATCTATTTCCATTTTTCAAACTTTGCTGTCACAGAAGTAGGTAACTATCGTAATATTGCACGCATCATTACATATGTGTGGTTGGTTGCCCTTAAGCGTGTGTGTATACATGTGCAATTCACCTTTCCAGAGCATTCATCCATCATGTGACCTCGTATGACGTCATAATCAGCTCAGCGCGTGTATGATGAAGTCACAATCATTACGTCACAAAGGGTTCCATTTAGACCGTCATCAAATCTCAAAGAGTTAGACACTTTGTATAAATTGTATGTCTCTGTAATTCTTTGCTATTTAATAAACATACTGTTGAATATTTTGAAACTAATTTGACTGGGCGCTTGTTGCTGCATTAGGCAGTAACAGCACCCAGTCAAATTAGTTTCAAGATATTCAACAGCTTACCTGTGTAGTTTTTTGGAAAATGATAGTCAGGGTGTTCAGAGATTGATCAAGCCCAACACGAGCGAGATGTGGGTGGAGCTTAGCTAGTGATGGACGGGACATGGCTAAAATTGAAAGGTCCAATGAGGAACGACGGAGCAGGGGTTAGCACCAATTACACCACAGACAAGGCGTAGCCAATATACACTTACTTTGGAGCAAGATCTATGTGATCATTGACCTCTGTCATAATCATTCGAACTATCTCCGTGAATCCGTTTGCTGCAGCAAAAAGAAATGCATCATGCCAGTTGCTATCTTTGAGGTTATCACTCTCAGTATGTAAACTGCAAAAAGATTTACAGTTAAATTAAAAGCCTTTCAAATGGATGTCAGCCATTATCTTCATAACAGTAGCCAAATGGATGCATAATTCATGTCAAACAGAGTTGTTGACGTAGTAGTAGTAGTAGTAGTAGTAGTAGTAGTAGTAGTAGTAGTAGTAGTAGTAGTAGTAGTAGTAGTAGTAGTAGTAGAATGTTAAGTCTAAGAAATCAACTGAGCTATCATTAATATCTGCCTTAAGATTGATATTGGTGTCATTGCTGTTTAGAGTGAGTAGATATTCTGTTAAATCCTCTCTAATGTGTGGCCAAGTTAAGAAGATGTCGCCCAGATACCGATTAAAGTTAAGAGGGCTTTTATTGCACCTTTTAAGGGTCGCATCTTCCCATTCTGCCATGTAAATATTTGCGAAATTAGGGCTAAACGTATGCACATTCGAACCAAATTCAAGCCCTCCTTGGTATCAATGTTTGAATCGACATCTAGCGTTACTAAGAATGCATCAGGCAGGTTATTTATTTGAGCAACTCTCGCTCAGTGTTTTTAGAAAGCTCCGGTGCCTTTTAGCAATGGGCTGTAGATGATAATCCATAAACTCGCTGATCCTGTATGATTCAGAGCCACCGTCTGAAACTATATGCCTACCCGGTGGACTCATGGTATTCATCCCAGAGCTTATCATGTTCTGAATTGTAGGCAGTAAATAGAATGTACTGGCTTAGAATTATGTTTAGCAGACAAGTACTTAAATTCAAGTACATAAATTGTCTTTACTGATCTTTTAGTGATGCCTCACGAATTGCATTAAATATGGGATACCTTTTTGGCCAAATAACGGCATCCAATTTGTGTAGTGTTTAACGTTATTCAGCTGTCTGAGAACTTCCTGTATCATATGTAATTATCATTTTCTCATTATTACTGTAGCCGAGCATTTGTCTGCTGGTTTAGTCATAATATTACTATTGTTGGGTAAACGTTTAGTGCCTGGCGGTCCTTTGCAGATATATTTTTTTTATCTGATAATGCTACTAGCTCACATATTCAATCCTTTGTGATTTTTACTCTGCCAGTGATGGCTGTGTCTACAAGTTCCAGTTGTTGTTTCCAGCCCGTTTTGTTCTACTAAAGGTTGAGAATTACTTATAGTATTAACACAGAAATCTGCTAATTTAATTTGGTGTTTAAATTCCTCAATATTCCACGTACAATTATCCAGTAGGGCGTCTAAACCAGTTTTAGATTTTGGGGTTGGAACAAACGTTTGTCCGTAATTTAGTAGTGGGCTTCCTGATTCAGTTGATGGAGAGCCAGTGCAGTGAATTCTATTAGTACCCAGGCCAGTGGCTGGGTGATTATGACCGTGAGCCGAATTTAGTTTAAACCTACTGAATGCAGCTATTTTGTTGGCAGTTTCCTTTTTCCGGTGGGTATGTATGATCAGAGCCCACTCTGAATTGGGCTGCAGGGATTGTTGATATCGTCTTGATATTGGGCCTAGACGATAAGGTAACTGAGTTTATCTCCCTGATGGATGTTTGCTGTGAGAAGGCTAGCTTGTTCGAATAGTTTAGTAGGCCAAAGAATATTTGTGCCTTGTGGGATATCAAATGGCGGCGGCTACGGTAGTAGTAGTAGTAGTAGTAGTAGTAGTAGTAGTAGTAGTAGTAGTAGTAGTAGTAGTAGTAGTAGTAGTAGAAGTTGTAGTAGTAGTAGTAGTAGTAGTAGTAGTAGTAGTAGTAGTAGTAGTAGTAGTAGTAGTCTTCAAATTGAATATACGAATCTATTTGTGATTAATCTATTGCTTACTGTGTCAGGATGGTAGAAGCGATGTATGTTCTCTCTATCTCGCGTCTTCGGACCATGTCAATTCGCTGGTAGCCGCAATCCTTTCCTACAATATATTTCTTAAACATTTAGATAAGAATCTAAATTTGTTTCATTTCAGTAAGGAGCTAGGACTTCGTTGCACCCAATACATAATGACTTGGACTCAGCCTCAGACAATAACGGTTGGAGATTTGGAACGCAAACGTGATTTTGAAATAGTTTCCAGAATATATCGCATTGAGGCACTTTTAAACCGTCATGCGTCAAAATAGCCTCACAGCGCTCAAAATGCTACTTATACCAATTAAAGGTGCATATTCACATCAAATGCTTGAAAATAAAAGTGTTAAATTTGTAAACCTTTAAGGGGCTTAAATTGTGTATCTAAATGTAAATGAAATGAAATAAATCTTAACATATGAGGATTTCATTTCGTCTAAATTAATATATATGAGCATTTTTATATCATTACTGTTCACTATTCGTACTGTGTGTCTTGTAAGCTATATTATGTCTGTGCAACCTTCATGCTTGGCTATATCTTCATGTAAAAGATTGTGTGCCAATAAATAATCTGACTCTGAATCGGTATTAAAGTATCCCTGAAAACCATTTCTAGCAGCATGCACACCTGCTTCAATGTCTATGTCTCTGTACATAGAATCAATGTATAATGTTACATGCAATTCAACCTTTGGAATTATTTTCAACTTTGGTAATTTATAAAGATAATCTTCAGTATTTGCAACGCAACATGCAATTGTTTGATTTGAGAAATTAATCAATGTGATTTTGAAACTCCATAGCTTTCGGAACAACAATCCAAGATAATCTGTCAGTCCACTGGTGCCAAATGGCCCATCAAAGCGCTAAGTTTTCGATGGATCTAGGTAGCATACGAACTTGTATCAATCCTTGCATTTCCAATCAAATAGGTTCACTAAACCCCTCTTGTGTGGACAGCGTCTCAAAGAGCTCAAAATCCGACTTGATTTAAACATTTTGATGGTCATTATTTTTCAAGATATTTCAATTTTAGAAGGCTATTTTGTAAATTTACCACTGAATTTGTTACTCCGGCTTGACCATTAAAGGGGTAATAGTAAAGAAAATAACAGTTTTTACTTAGCCGATGGTTATCTGCAGGCCGAGAGAAGAGTATTTTTGAAAATTTATCACTAGAATGACTGGCTCGGTTATCGAGCCAGTCATTCTAGTGGTAAATATTGAAAAAAATACTCTTCAATAGGCCTTTCAATAGGCCCTAAGTTGACCCAAGAGGGGTTAAGTTGTTTCTCGTAAATAGTTTTCTTAGAATCTTTATAAATTTAAAATTACGCGTTGGCCAAATGGGGAAAATCTATGCATAATAGTTTGGGTTGCTTAATTGCACATGGTATTCACGAATAAAAATCTTTGTCTGGCAGTTTTCCAATTACAATTAAGTTATTTGCAGGAATTCAAGGAAACGGGACCTCGTTCCGGATCCTCTATTTGGCATATCTCTCTCTAGAATGAATTCATGAATTGGTAATTCCTATTGGCATTCGCGTTGAAGCGCTCGCAACACAGCTTCTGATCGTCGAATAAACGAGGTGACTAGTTTATTTCACGGTAGTAGATTGACCACATCTTTGGGCAGTAGTACTAGTAGTGGTGATTGGGGTGGTGGTGACGGTGGCAGTAGCCGTGGCAGTAGTAGTAGTAGTAGTAGTAGTAGTAGTAGTAGTAATAGTAGTAGTAGTAGTAGTAGTAGTAGTAGTAGTAGTAGTAGTAGTAGTAGTAGTAGTAGTAGTAGTAGTAGTAGTAGTAGTAGTAGTAGTAGTTGGTCTGCAAGCAAACTATTACCCATTGTAGGAGACTTGGAGACCGGACCAGCGCAGCAATTTAGAAGTGTTTTCACTGATGACTGTGCTCCCATCAGAAGAAGCCTGTCGACCAGATCCTTCCTACCAATATTCGCAGCTATGTCAATCGACGTGCCACCATCACGATTACGGGTATCCACCAATTGTCTGCAGTTTTCCTTCAGCACACGTTCAGTGATCCAATTGTACTCGCAAAGTATAATTGCGTGAAGAAATGGAATCTGTAAACTGCGAGCTTGACCCACAGCACTAACAATGCTCCGAGTCATTCTTACCAATGTTCTGCGTTCCTGCGAGTGCTCTACACAACTCTCGATTCTTTCTGCTACCATACTAGTTAGCGGGTTAGCACAGCTACTTGGCTGATATAATGTGGTGTTGATAAAGCAAACATCTAGAGACATCTCTGCGCCTAGGGATAGAAAATGAACGAGCACATCAAGTTGCCCATAGGCAGCGGCGTAGTGCATTGCCGAGTATCCTCGTGGATCCTTTTTCTCTAAATGTTTGCTTAGAAGGACGCCACCTTCCGAAAGAATACCTGTCAGCCGGCGGACGAGACGAACATCTGTATGAGCAGAGACGGCGTGTAGAATTGTCCCTTTACGTTTATTGGGCAAACGAATCAGGTTTCTTTTTTCAGTCTTTTCAAGCTGGGTCGCGCAATCAAGTAGCAGACTCATAACCGTCCATCGTTTAGCATGGACGGTGTCCAGCAACATTTGTCCGATATCAGTAGCCGCGCCTACAATGCGGTTCTGTATCATGTGCTTGAGAACTAACTCCGCTATGTGGTCATCTCCCACACGAACAGCCTCAATCCACACCCTTAAATTAACAAATAGATAAATACAGTTACTTCAAACATTGTCGGTCATTTACACCTAAGCACATTAATGGCCAAATTTGGTCAAGAAAATCCAAATAGTTGCTTACTGATTTCCACTAGCAGGCTAAGAGCAAATAAGTTTTGAAAACTTACCCATGGAATGACTAGCTCTTGGCTTGCAAAAGGTCAATCTTCAAGACACGTTCAAGGGTTGTATTTAATCAGCGTGAGAAGCAAAGGCTTAACCTTTTAACGGAGAGGCCAGCCAAATCCAGCATCTGTTACGGTCTTGTGGAATGTACATTTACAGGGTAAGCTAAGACAATTCTTGAAAATTTACAACTGGAATGACTGGCTCGATAGCCGAGCCAGTCATTCCAGTGATAAATTTTCAAAATCTATTATCTTGTCCAGTAAATGGACATTCAATAAGAAAATATTTAAATTTGACAATTAACGGATTAATAGAGTCTCACGCATGCCATATTCACCCACTCTATTCGAGGAACGCTTTTATGTGAGGCATATTTTTAATAGCATAGTAAAAACAACCTGGACTTCATTTCAAATTTCAAATTTGTGGGCTACATGTATAGCTCTACCGTGTGAAGTCTATCGCTTCACTCACTCCCACTCAAACCGTAAAATATCCGACATGAATGTTTGTTTCATGCCACTATTCCTAGAATTCCGCGTATTTCCCACCCAACATCTCTACTCTCGCCCCGTAAAGGGAAGATGGCATTGCAATAGGGCCTGCCTGCCTGTCTGTCTGTCTGTCTGTCTTGCCGTCCGTCCATTCATCCGCCCATCCCTCCGTCCGCCCACGAGCCCGCACACCCGCCTGTCCACCTGCCTGTGTCTGTCTTCGAGGAAAACTATGGTTCCGATTTTGCTGAGATTTTAACGCAACGAAGGAACTTGCCGTGCAAGGAAATTTCCAGTCGTGTGTGTGTTGTAATATTTGAGGCGTTTATATGCTAGTTCCCAATGGTAGGGTCTAGACTCACGCCTGGCCTTTATGGTTTCTGTTGAATTCTTGTGAATTCTTGTGACGTCGGTTTGTGCATTAGCTTGTGTCTCTCTCTCTGTGTGTGTGTGTGTGTGTGTTGATCGTTGTCTCTCGATTTTGTCTCATGTTGCTGTTCTTTTCCATGGCTTTTTTTGTTGCTCCTCATGCTTGGGCGTGTGTAATGGGGATGGCCTAACCTGGACCTAACAGGGGTGGGTAAGGGATGGGGTAGGTGTTGGGTCGGGGGAGGTGCGTACGGTCTTATGACCTGATGCACCCAAGGGGGGGGGGCTTTAGGTCAGAGACCTCCCGGCCCCTTTGGGGGGAGTGGGGAGGTTGGGGTGTGGGGTCTTTCGGGTCCTGGGACCCATTTGGTCTTCTGGCCATCATCCGAGCAGGCACCAGCGCGCACTTGTTTGATTTTGATTGGTTAGGTAGCCCGTATGGTGACTGTGTCCGTCCGAGGACGAACTCGATCAGTCATCCGGGTTACATCCCTCCATAGTCCCCTCGAAAATTCCGAAAGATTCTAATTCTAGCAATTTGGTTTTGGTTTTGTAATCCGTATGTTGCGTGGTTCCATCCGAGGAGGGATCCATTCAGCATCCGGTTTACTTTGACTATGCCGAAATTTCTTGCCTACCTAACCCTAGCTCACGTTCACACAGTGATGGGCACTGTATGACGGGACCTCAGTTTAAAGTCCCATCCGAAAAAAAAAATTTCCAGTCGTTGGCCGTGGCCAAGATAAAGGAACCAGACTTCATATAGGATCGAATTTTCGATCTGTGGATATCTATGAAACTACAGTTTAAATTAGGCTCAAATCTTAACAAAAGAAAGTGTGAGACCATACAATAGCTGTTCAGGTGTTGCTATGCCACGCCCATCTCGATCTAAGCTCCACCTACACCTCGTTCATGTTGGGAACGACCGATCTCTGAACTCTCTGACTGTCAATTTCCACAAAACTATACAGGTAAACTGTTAAATATTTCGAAACTAATTTGGCTGTGCGCTGTTGCCGCTTTCAAAATATTCAACAGCATGTTTATTAAATAGTAGAGACATACAATTCATACAACGTGTCAGACTATTAAGAGTTAAAGACGGGCCATATAGAATCATTTATAACGTAATACTTATGACGTCATTGTACACGTCGCTTATTTGATTATGACATCATATGACATCAGATGTTAGATGGATACCCTAGAAAGATGAATTGTGTATATATTGGAAGAAGGACTTCAGAGGATATTATGATGGATTCATTTAAGATATTATCATTTCCTCCTGCCTTATTTTTGGATAGTTTTTAATGACCTTTTCCATCTCTTCTCTTGATATTGGGAGCATCGAGCTCAGGGTTTTCAGAGACCAGTAACTCTTCATGTTCGTTTTCAGTTTCGTTTTGATTTACCCGCTTGTTGAATGATAAAGTGTGTAGGAAAAACAAGGTCGCCAATCAGTCAAGGCCTCGCTGGTCATCCCATTGACAATTTTGCAAAACATGACTAATGTGTGAATTTCTCGTCGGTGGGAAAGTGTTTCTATGCCAGTTTCTGTATACAAATCTTCGATATGGGCACTCCGTGCCACTCCGCTAATTGTCCTAAGAGCATCCGGGAATACGGGATATTGCTCTTAGTTTAGTCTTGAATTCTGGTAGACATAGTAACAGGTGCTGGAAGGGTGTTCTTTTTGTACGTCTTCTAGTTTGTTAACAAGATATTGTGGTAAATTATCAGCATATTCTAACGATGGCCTAATAAAGCTCTTATACATGACTTCGAGACATTCGGCGTCTAAGATGTATTTTAGTCCTTTGAGTAATGAAAGCTTGAGCTGGGCATTTGCTATTATATTTTCCACATGGTTGTGCCAATGACCGTTATTGTTGAAAGTGATACCAAGGTGTTTATGATGGGTCAATGGAACTATTTCAGAATTTTTGAAATTTATTGGAAAATAGTAGGATCTCTGCATGGAGAAATAAATAGGGACGTTGTTTTGGAAGCATTAAAATCGACTAGCCATGTGTTTGCCCAATGGGTCATTACATGCAGATCGTGGTCGACAGATGGGGTATGGTCTTCTAAGTTGTCCGACATCACATAAAGGCATGTATCATCAGCAAATAGTCTGATATTGTTTAGTATGTCATTGGGCATATCGTTAATAAATATTAAGAAAAGTAGTGGCCCAAGAACGGAGCCCTGTGGCACACCAGCATGTAATCGAAGCAACGTAGATTCGTAACCATTTATAACTACTCACTGGTAGTGATTATGAAGGTAACTTTCAAACCATGAAAGTAGATTTCCAGCGATGCCAAATTGTTTGAACTTCTGTAGGAGGCCACGATGCCACACTCGGTCAAATGCTTTCGAAATGTCGAAAAATAAGAACAGTACTTCTTTTTGTTCATCTAGAGCTTTGGCAATATCTGTATATATTCCTAATAGTTGATTCACTGTAGAATGTGAAGGAAGAAAGCCAGACTTGTATGAAGTGATACTATCTCTAATGTGGTTGTAAACGTATTTAAAAACCGTTCGTTCCATCACTTTGCTAAGACAACTCAAGAGAAATATTGGGCGGTAGTTTGTGCACGAGTCCCTTTCCCCATTTTTAAAAATTGGAGTTACATTGGCAATTTTCGAGGTGGGTAATTAAAGAAGGGTGCTAGAATCGGAGCTGGAATTTCTTTACTCATGACTAATAGTTTGGGACTTAGTCTGTCGGGACCGACAGCTTTTGAGGTATCCAGCTTAGAAAGTGTATCTCGAACGTCTTGAGTCGTTATTGTGATCATATTTAAAGTGTTCTGTATATAGGGATAAAGGGGGTAATTCCACATTTGACTCATCAATTGTCGCAATACTTGAAAAATAGTGAATTAGAAGATTAGCCTTTTCAATAAAGTCATAGGTAAATGAGCCGCCACCACGTTGTAAGTGGGGGGGGGGGTATATCGCCAAAATTGAAGTTAGTGTCAAACAAGAAAGACTTGTTCAACTTCCACCACAGTTTGGAACCTGTGCGTCCATTTTTTATTTTTTCTGCCAGTTTGATTTTGAATTCTTGTTTGGCTGTCCGAACTAAGGTATTGACCGAATTTCTGTTTCTTAAAATGTGCAAGGTCCTGTTCCTGTTTGGGTTTCCTTGCTTTCTTGTACAGTTTTTCTCTAATTCTCATCTCGTGTCTAATTTTGCTAGACATCCAGGCTTTATCATCTGGGTGGATGGTGACTGTTTTGTTTGGTATGCTAGCGTTTGCTGCACTAGTAATATATGTGGTAATGATTTGGCACCAGCTATCGACGTCATGCTCGTCGGAAATGGTATTCCACGGAGCATTAGATATGTGGTTTCTAAATTTCACCCAGTCAGCATTTGCGTAATCCCATATATGGCGCTTGTATGATTTCCGTTTGGGTATGCTGGATGTTATGGTCATATGTACTGGGGTATGATCGCTACAAAAAGGGTGCAAGAATGCCACTATCTTTGACAAGCCTAATATTGTTAATTATAATAGGGTCACGTAATACATTCGAGCAGGGCGGGTTGGTTCTGTTATTAGCTGATAAAAGGCAAAACTGGTAATATTATCACGTAGGTAGTGGTTTGCCGTACTAAGGAGATCATCATGTAGGTCCCCCAGTAAAAGAATGTGTTTATTCGGGCTTAAATCGCGGACGTTTTCTATGTTAGTGGAAATGATTTGTCATTTATCGACATCAGTATTGGGTGGTTGATAAATTACACACATTAGCAGTTCTGGTCGATCATAAATTTCTATCCAGATCATTTCAATACTAGTAGATTCATATTCAACACGGCGAGAAGCGGCGATGTTATCGGCTATATAGATGCATACTCCGCTCCATGCTTGCTGACGGTCCCTTCGATATGGTTCTTGGAAGCCTTGAAGTGTAACAGTGTCATTGTTTACGTTTCGTGTAAGGTGGCTTTCTGTAATAGCAATGATGTTAAAATTAGACAAGTTTGCTTCAACAAGATGGATTTTATCTTTGAGAGCGCACACATTAAGATGGACAATAGAGAGATCACTACTCTATATGGGGCCGCGATTAGACTCTACATCGCCTGCTAATGAAAGGAACATGTAAATTATTATTATATTAGTCACATTATTCAGGTAGTACAGAGGACAGGGTAGTAACTGGGCAATGTAAATTGCGAGAGAGACACTTACAATTCCCCATGAGTCCGGTGGCATATTTTGACGAGGGTGGCAGTCAAACAGACCTATAGCGGCACGGTATTGAGCTAGATCATTATCCATTGCCAATTATGTATATATTCCAAGGCCATGTGCACGTGTGGCAGAATAAGAAACATAAGCACAGATGAAAAGCACAAAGAGCTCCAGAGATAACAGCAAAAAAGTGTTGAGAATTAAGAAAGAAAAAGAGTAGAAGAACGGAATACAGAAAAAGAGAATATATACAAGACATTGTAAAGTTCTAGTATCTACAGAAGAAGTGTTTTTGGGACGTTGTTGGACCTGTCTACAGCGGTCACCTTGTGGTCAATCAAAATTGATTTCTAAAGACAGTAGTCAGCTAATAAAACCACATCTGCAACTGACGGCGGCTCATCTGGACGTGTTTTCTTACAGCACACGTCCCGAGGAGCCAATATTTCGGCCTTTCGGGCTGGTGTCAGCTGTAGACAGGCTCTACGACAATAGCAAAGTGTAGCTCTGGACAATAGTCGACATTCTGCATAATATAAATTTGAATTAATTTTGTAGAATAATATACACATTTTTGATAATGTGGTTTTATGAGTAAATACGTTTTCTATATATTTTGGATACTCCGGCAGTATACACATTTAGAAAAATTACACAATAAATACATTAATAACAAATTTGATTCATAAATCATCATGTGGAATAGGCGTATTGTTTACCAACAGAGAACTATCACGATACATGGAAACACAATTAAACGATAAAATAAATCAACTTACCAATTCGATAAGTAATTAGGCATGTTCGTGGGACTGAATTGTATAATAAACACACACACACACTCACACACACACACACACACACACACACACACACACACACACACACACACACACACACGCACGGCATACGCACACACGTACCGACACACTCGCGAACGCGCACTAACCCGCCCACGCACACACACACCCACGCACGCGCGTGCGCACGCATGCACACACGTACATGCACATGTTTGATACGGCTTTAAGGGCGGTCCACGGCCCGTCGCATCAAAATTATTATTGGATTAAGTATTCCACTTTGGGCTAATAGAGGTATGTAATTCCAGCTTTGCCTTGCACATTTTTAGCAAAACCCCACCACGTTTTCGACGTGTTGGTGTCGATTTATGTACTCTGAGACCTGGATTCTCAGAATCCCAATTTCGAATAACTATACAGATAAGATGTTGGATATTTTGAAATCAGTTTGGCTGGGCGTCGTTTCTTCGTATGGCAGCAACAGCGGCCTGGCGAATTAGCCCTAGGACAGTTCACTGAATGTTTTGATAGATATTTATAGGGACAAATAATTTGAACACATAACTGACTATGACGGCGCTAGGTGGCGTGGTTGTGACATCGGCATACACGTGACGTAGTTGATATTTCCGTTATAAACTTGTGTGACAAATTTTGAACACATGACGGACTATGACGGCGCTAGGTGGCGTGATTGTGACGTCGGCATACACGTGACGCAGTTGATTATGGCGTTATAAACTTGTGTGACAAATCTTTAACACATGACTGACTATGACGGCGCTAGGTGGCGTGATTGTGACAATCATTCGGAATTCCTCAGAATTTTCTGTAACTCTTTTTGTTCTCTGTAGCTAGTTAACCCTTTAATGGTCAAGCCGCTCAAAATGGCTTTGCAATGGTCATGAGGAAAGTCCAATTGCTGGCGAAGAGACGATTATTTTTTAACATTTACCACCAGAATAGCTGGCTCGTTAACTAGCAAGCCATTCCAGTGGTAACCTTTCAAAGATAATCTTCTATTGGCTTTTAAATGGACACCCACTGAGAAGAGATTTTGGATTTTCTTGATCAATCTTGGCAATTAACATGATGAAAGTAGTAATACTAAAAGTTTGCATTATTTTTATTTTTGTTTTACAATCGCCAAGCTCATGTTTTGGGTGGGAATTTTCGTCAAACAAAACATTAAATTTGTCTGGCCTGATATAAAATCATTCATCTGCCCAAAAGCGGATTATATTTTGTGAACAATTTGGGAAATATGACCCACATTGACATACCAACATTTCAATAAGGGAAGATTAATTTAATTTATTGTGGTATATAATGTCGCAAATACTGAAAGGATATGGAACGCCATGATATCCGAGTATATGACGTTAAAATCAAATAACTTATACGTAATCAAATAGGCCTACCCGGTGCGTCACTTGTTAGCTGACGTCACAATCACGATGACGTAGGTCCCTCGCAAAAGTTGCAAAGATCCACCAGGAAAGTGTTTGAACTGCTTGTGCTTGATAAATGTATAATTTGATAAAAATATGTTGGATATTTTTATACAAAGTTGACTGGGAGCTGTGGATGTTCAAAGTGATACAATAGATCCTATTACACGTAGCAAGATGGCGGAGCTTAGCTAGGAATGAGCGGGCAAAGCTATAAATGGACACCCTCCATGATGGTGTTGTCACAGTCCAAGTACCTGTTGTTCCTCTGCTGATTGTCTGGCTGGCTTTGTGGGTCGGCTCCCTGGCTCAACAGTAGTGAGACGATGCCAGCATGTCTGGACATGACGGCTGATTCTAATGGGCAAAGGCCATGCCAATGTTTGTCACTTGCATTGACATCTATACCATTCCTGCAATGAAAATCAGTACATGATAATTTGTTAGTCTACGACCTAAACTGCCTCCTTACCCACGCCGCTGCCTCACTTTGACAAGTGTGTGTTTCTGACACTCAGAGGAATTCTGTGGTGGCAAACTGTTCACTGAATTCCACTGTTTGTCAGAAACACACACGTGATTAGGGCACGGCTTCGGCGTCATAATATGACAAATCATTGAACATTCCACTACCTCCCTACATTTACATGTACTACTCTGTGATATTTTGGAGAGAATTTAGAACTTCCCGGATGGCTTCATCGTGGATTGAGCAGCAGTGACTGTCTCTTCTTCAAAGATTATGAAATTCAAAGTTCCAGTCAGTGGTTGTTAAAATTGCTTTCATGCGTGATCACGAGAACATATCATCTTGATGCAGACTCTTCACTGTGACAGCATAACATCTTGACACGGGCTCTTCACTGCGACAGCATAACAGCTTGACTCAGACTCTTCACTGCGATAGCATAACGGCTTGACACAGACTCTTCACTGTGATAGCATAACATCTTGAGGCAGACTCTTTACTGTGAAAGCATAACACCTTGACGCAGACTCTTCACTGGAATAGCATAACACCTTGACGCAGACGCTTCACTGTGATAGCATAACGATTTGAGGCAGACTCTTCACTGTGACAGCATAACAGTTTGACGCAGACTCTTCACTGTGACAGCATAACGGTTTGCCGCAGACTCTTCACTGTGATAGCTTAACGGTTTGACGCAGACTCTTCGCTGTGACAGTATAACGACTTGACGCAGACTCTTTCTTCACTGTGACAACATAAGATCTTGACTCAGACTTTCACTGTGACAAGATAACAGCTTGACACAGACTCTTCACTGTGACAGCGTAACGGCTTGACGCTAACTCCGCTACCTGCTGTAGCATTCAACATCTTGGGCTCCTTCAGACTTGCGCGAGTACGTGATTAAGTCGAAAATCGCGATGTCTTAAATTGGGCATTTATATGATTAGAAATTAAATAATCGAATAATCGTGAATAATTTCTAGTGCATACAATATTTCAAAACTTACCTTTTTATTACTTTTTACTGTGATCGGTCATGACAATTGACATTTTGCTCAGTGAATGAATGCACATGTGCAGGCAAGAGAAGGCAATTTTTGAAAATGTATCACTGGCTCGAGAATCATCAGGATATTTCATCCATATGCAGCACAGAAGGACCGCGGGATAATAACCAATAGCAACATCTACTAAATTCCCCCAGCCATTTCAGAGCGATCTTTCTCTTTCAACGATAAGCTTCTCTTCTTTTTTCACTCTCCACTAAATGGACGGACATATAAGTAGCTCACCTTCTCTCCACATGAAACCATCTAAAACGGTAACACGTCTTCCAATCACATTCTATTCTATTCCTGTGATGAGAATGCACACATTTACATATAGATATCACTGACCATTCCAACCAATACATAACATTTATGCTGTTACACAACATGAATATACATACCGCCTGAGAATCTGACGAGCAATGGCCAACCTGCCGCTGTGCTGAATCTCACGGAATTCTGTTATTGTCTCTGCTTTCGCAATCATTGGATCAAATATGTCTTCCAAATAATAATAATAATAATAATAATAATAATAATAATAATAATAATAATAATAATAATAATAACTAGATGAATATGAAGTTGCTGAAGCAACTTCAAGTCTGCGTGCAGAATCTGGAGATAGTAGGCTAACAGATACTATAAGGCTGTTCAGTTTCACAATGATCTGCCAGAAACTACAATAGGAGTTGTGGTCCGAATATCACTCACATACTTTTCCCATGGGCCTTTTCTGGCTAGGTAAATGGGATTTCACGGAAACTATACACCAGATCCAATTTCTATAGAGGGCCTTTACATGCTATGAGGTGTACTAAGAATGTATCAACTTTAGAGGTGATAGTTCCAAAAGTGGGTCATTTATCATCAAACCAGTTTCCAATACATTCCTTATGGAAATATTTGTCTACGTTACAAAAATTAGGATATCTCATGAACCGATCGGGATATCGGAGTTCTGTAAATGGCGTCTTGAGAGGAAATTTCGCCCCGGATCAGCTGAATCAAATCAGCCACCAACCCACCTATAATTTCGTAATCTATCAGCAAATCACGGAAATATTTGCCAGTGTGTGGATTTGCAATAACATAAATGTTAATTTGCTCACTAACGATTTTATTGCTGAAAACAATAGGAGACTTGTCTCTAGGGATGTCTCAAATTACAACACTCTGACCATCATAGAAATAAGAGTATTGTATTTATGCAGCATTTTCTTTAAAATGGGACAATAGACACAAAAGATATGATGCTTCAGGATGCGGGTCAACAGATGATATACGTATATTAAGTTTCAAGAGGTTTGAGAAAAATCTCTAGCTGCAGTTGCTGACCGAATATTGCTCCCATACATTTCTTCTGGGCCATTTTGGTCAAGGAAAATGGGATTTCTCGGAAACCATACACTCGATCTAATTTCTATAGTGGGCCTCTACATGTCCCGAGGCGTACTAAGAGTATATCAAGTTTCGAGGTGATGGTTAAGAAAAATGGGTTATTTATCATCAATTCAATTTCCAATACATTCCCTAGGGAAATATTTGTCTACGTTACAACAATCAGGATATCTCATAAACCACTCATGATATCGGAGTTCTGTAAACGCCGTCGGAGAGACAATTTAGCCCCGGATCATCGAAATAAAATCCTGAAACGGACCAAACATAATTGCGTAATCTATCGGCAAATGATGGGAAAAAAAATTGTGCTTATGCCAGATTTTCTCAAAGACCAGTCATTGGATCAAAAAGATATTTGGGCCAAGATGCAGGTCAACAGATTCTAGAAGTCTCTAAAGTTTTAAGATGATCACGGAAAAACTCTAGGAGTAGTCGCTGTCAGAATATTGCTCCCATACATTTCCTATGGGGCGTGTAGGTCACGGAAATGCGGATTCCCGAAAGGCTTATATGTTCGCTAACTATTTTATTTTCTTAATCTATAGTAGCATGAAGCATCTACTTACATGCCAAATTTCAACAATCTGACAGCCCTAAAAATATGAATTATCTTGATTTAAACAAAGTGTGCTTATGCCCGATTTTCTAAAAAAAAACGGGCGTCGGACACAAAAAATCCAAATGCGGATCAACAAATTATAGATGTCTGTTTAATTTCAAGATGATCGAGATAAAACTCTAGGAGCAGTTGATGTCCGAATATTGCTCCCATTCATTTCCTATGGGAGTTTTCGCCCAAGGAAATCCAGATATCTCGCAAACCATACACCCGATCCAAAAGAAAAGGAAGAGAACCATAGGTCGCATAAAGTACTAGAAGTGTTCCAAATTTTGACCTGATCGGATAGAAACTGTAGGAGTTAGGGGGCAAAAATGTGACAAGGAAGAAGCATAAGAAGTAAAGAAAGAACTGATGTTAGAACAATAGTCTGCACGTATTTCGTACACGCTGACTAATAATACTGCTGCTGCTGCTGCTGCTGCTGCTGCTGATGATGATGATGATGACGATGGTGATGATGATGATGATGGTGATTTTATATAGGTAATGTGATATGTCTTACATAAGCTATATCGGTGCCAATGTTTGCCTTTCTGCTAACCAGAGAAACATGATTTTTAGCGATTTACCTGATGGCTAAAAGAGCTCACTTAGGATTTCGTATATCAAAAACCATTCAAGACATCAACTCCGGCTTTAAAAAGGCCCCAGAGCGAAACCGCTACTAAACATATCTCACGATTCAAGTCAATGGATGAATCCAAACTATTGATCCATCAACTACGGCATATGTAGTCTGACGTCATAACCAATTACTTCATAAATGGCATAATTAAGTTTGTCACAAACGCTTGCTAGTCCGCCAAGTTGAATGTATTCACTGTTTAATAAGCATTATTTTGAAAATTTTGAAACTAATTTGACTGGGCCCTGTTGCTGTGAGAGTCAGCAACAGCACCCCCTTAAATTAGTTTCAAAATATTCAACAGCTTGCCTGTATAATTTTCTGGAAATTAAGATTCACGGCATGCGGAGACCGATCCTTGGGATCAAACAGAGGCAAAGCAAAAACTAAATTCCTTAATCGGCTAAAAAGCCGAGGAGAAAATGTGGAATATCGCTTCCATACATTTCCTAATGGGGTCTCCGCCTATATTTGGACATGGAAAAGCAGATTTCTCGAAAACCCATTGAATTTAAAATGTATACCTAATCAAGTCAATACAGGCACTAGGCCAAATTTCAAGTCGAACAGACAAATATGAATTTTGAAAAATTGTTGTTTTCAAAGGGAAATTAATTTCGGCCAATAGAAAAAACTGGTAAACTTCACCAAAATGTATGATGTGGTATCTTTTAATATACCGTTTTGACGTGTGTAGTGCCTTCCAGCCAAAGACGAAATGTGACGTTGACACCAAGCAATGTGTAACCTTGCCCGTAATGATCAAGGCGGTTCATTTCTGTGATAAATGAAAAGTAGCAAATGTGACCCCTAAAATCTAACTGTGGCCGTTGCCCATTAAGGGTCAGAATGACAACTACTTCTTGACATGAAGGGCAATATCCTACTCACGTAAGCTAGTGATCCGATGCAAACTGTATAGGTGTACTTGCAGTTCAGATATCCTGTACATTTCATATAGGGCCTTTTAGGCAACGGGAGAGCGTGAGTATTGTAAAGAGAGTCAGAATGTGTGTGTGCGTGCGTGACTTCTGGCATACATGCGTGCGTGCATGAGTGCGTGCGTGCGTCGGTATGCGCGTACGTGCGTACGTCCAGTTGGCTTAATACTGATCTGTAAATACCTGAAGGGTGTGGGAAACTTTGCAATCTCTGTGCTTTGTGCTGTTGAGACCATGGGCTCGAGTGATTCAAGCGTGAATGACCAGCACAGCACACAATCAACGTGATGATTGAGATAGATGCACCTTTATCGATGAGATACTCAAATACTGCTTCTTTGCCCGCCATAGCTGCATAGTCGATCAAAGCAAGACCACGTTCCCTGTCAATTGTGTCATTTACATCTGGCGGAATCGGAGCAGATAACATCATTGAAATGATGGGATAATCGCCAGTAAGACACGAATATACCAATGGACCCCAGCACTCATTCAACATATGTTTTGCCTTTGCAGCAATGACACCGGGTACAATGGTAGATAATTTGCCAGACAGCGATGTCAATAATCTGCGCTCATTCGTATCCACAGTGTGAGTCTGTACCACGTTGTAAATCGCGGCATGCAGATAGCCAGTAGCATTTGCCTTTGCGCATTCTGTCGCAAACTGTGAGATAATCTCACCTGCATGCGCATCTGAACATGACTCACTCAGGACAATGCTCAAGCACAATTCTAAATAATCCCGGTGTATTTTTCTTTCTATGCAATCTGACGTCAGAGAAAGCAAGCAGGTAATCAAGCCATGTGCATTATTCTTCAATAGACGCATAGCCGTTTGCCAAAGTTCTGCCTTCAGTGCTGGCAAGAAAGCATTGCATACTGTATGAACGCCCTCATCTTTGTTAACTCTAACCTTTCCAAGGAAACATCGTGCATCAATTATTTCGCAAGCTAGGCTGTCGATGTCATGCTTCTGAGATGTGTTCAATCGATGTGCATTTTTAATAAGGCTTACCAAAGGATTACAGTACGGGTAGCCATCTGTCTCACGAACGTATTCTCGGGGGAAAAAACGATTTTCGAAATAATACCTTCCGTTGCACGTGTGAAGGAGACGGACGACGAAAGGATTGGGCTCCTGCAACGACGTGTTTAGTTTTACAACAGATTTTCTCGTAATAACACTTTGACCCAAAGTAATGCTTGGGAATGCCAGTAATAAACTGCGAAACATTTCCGATGTTGGCTTTTCCGACACGCATATGGCAGCGAGTATGCTAGCCCGCCTGTGCAAAAGAGCATTGATACCTCCGAAATCGCTAGTTTGATCAATTTCGGCTAACTGAGAGGCAGATTCTTTTCTGACAGCACTAAGTAAATGACTGGCCATGGTCACATTTCCCAGAAACACTGCCGTATGTAGCGCGAGATCACGGAGATTGTAACCTTGATGGCTCGTTAAAAGTACCATTGCATCGTCATCATCTAACGCAGCTGCCAATTCAAATGCAGTCTGTTTACATCTGATGCACTGACCATGCCCTGTCGCCGACACTCGTGCCCGAATGCCGAATAAGGGAGACATTTTGTACTTATCCATACAGGGGTATAAAACACAATCAATTAGACCTTTACACCTGCTACATAAATGGCTCTCAGAAAGAAACCGATAACTTGGGTTAGCTCCTTGTTGCAGAAGTAGCTCAATAATCTTCAACCTTGATCGAGTTTCCTCGACAGTCACAGCAGCCCTGAGAATGGTACGATGAAGCAGTGTCGTTAGTTCTGTTGAACTTAGTTGCCACGCCTGTAGACACATTTCAAGTCCTGGAAAATTCAGAACATCAACTGCCATATGCTCCGCCTTTCTTTCGAGAGAATCCACCTGTTGTCTACACGTTCGGTCTTGGCATAACGCCTTGAGTAGATCTGGCTTGGCATTTCCAGAAGCGATGGCTGTATGTACGGGCGGTTGAGATTCCGCAATGTCTTGTCTTGATCGGCTCAACGACCTACAATAGTATACACGAGTGTCAAAATAGTAACATCAGATACACACGTGGCTACAACAGGATGGGACAATAGACCTTTCCAGCTATAGCTATGCCCCGCCCACCTCTAGATAAGCTCCACCCACGCTTCACCGCGTTAGGATTGATCCTCGAATGCCCTGACTATTACCTGCCTGAAAACTATGCAGGTAAGTTGTTGAATATTTTGTAACTAATCTGACTGGGTGCTGTTGCTGCCTGATAATTATTAAATAGTAAAGACATACAATTCGTGCAACAACGCATAGTCTGTTTCAATTATGCGTTCGTGACATACGTGCCATAATGACGTAATTGGTTAAGATGTCATTCTACACGTCACGTAGTTGATTAAGACGTCATAGGATGGATGAATACAGTGGAAAGGTCCATTCAGTATGTGTGTATTCTTTGGTTACGGATACTTATCTGCATTCAATGAAAATTCACTTTGATAGAAATTTACAGGCAAGATTGGTCTCCCTATGTAATCAGCTAAATCAGTACTATGTGTTTTAAAATATATAGGTTTCGGTTCACAGAAATGATAATTTATAAATTGTAGAATACATTTGCCATACAAGAGTAGTAGATAATGCAATAATGAAGGTATGTCATATGGCTGTCACGTATCTCACCTCAAAATCAAAGTCTCCCACGTGTTAGCTGACAATTTTTTTTCAATGTACTACTAGAATGACTGGCTCGGTAACCGAGCCAGTCATTCCAGTGATAAATTTTCAAAAATAGTCTGCTCTTGGCTTACAGATGGATACTGATTATGCACAAATTTGAATTTTCTTGACCGTAAAATGTACAGACATCCTTCATGTGCAGGGCAACTCAGACTTTTTTTGTAAATTCCATTGGAAAATATTTTTAAATTCTTCAATTGACCTGCAAATAGAATGCGTTCAACGAGCAACACTTTTTACACATCTTGACCATTAAATGGTTAATTAATATATAAGTAGTATTTTGAACGCTTTGAAGCGTGGTTGACACAAAACGGGTTAATAAACATTATGTTGAATATTTTTACAGTCAAATTAGCTTCGAAATGTTCAATAACCTACCTGTACATTTAGGTTTAAAATTGAGATTAGCAGAGTTTAAGTTCCAAGAGATAAATCGATTCAAGGGCGTGTACAAAATGGCTAAAATGGGCGGGGCAACGCTAGACATCGATTCCTTATTGCAGATAAACTGTTGATAGTATATTCCGTTATCTTATGGTGATAATGAAGGATTTAAGTTTATCCAGTAATATTATGACGTCATAATCAATTACGTGACGTGTAGGATGCTGTCATAATAAATTATGTCATGAATGGCGTAGATAAGTTCGTCACGAACCCTTAATTGATGGCGAACTAAGCGTTGCTGTACGAACTCTATGCCTTTACTATTTAATAACATTCTGTTGAAAATTTTGAAACTAATTTGACTGGGAGCCATAGGCAGCAACAACACCCAGTTAAATTAGTTTCAAAATATTCAAAATATGCAACACCTTACCTGAATAGTGTTCTGAACATTGAGATTCAGAGAGTGCAGGGATCGATCGATCCCAACACGGGCAAATGGTGAGTCATAACTAAGCCTAGATTCCTCCATTTGACATGCCATCGATATGGTTTTAAAGGATAACTAACCGCATCTCTTGATAGCTATTCAGGTGATCTAATATGCCACTCATAACGTATGCAGGTAGTTTTGAGCTTTTTACCATGGCGCTAAAGAAAGATATTCAGGCGTTAGTACCTAAATATTGCTACATTTCTACAGACTATGATGGCTGTCATGATTTACTTTTAAACCAATCAGGAAAAGCTTAGCGTGTCTGCCTCAGGATATAAGCTCAGTCATAGAGGTGCCAGCTATAGTTTGGCAATGTGGTATAAAAGCAATCATACAGGTAAGCTGTTGAATATTCTGAAACTAATTTGACTGGAAGTTGTTACTGCGATAGGCAGCAACGACTTCCAGTCAAATTAGTTTCAAATTATTCCACGAGATTAGCGTTACGTAATAAAGGATCTAATGCATTGCCACTTACATGACATCACACACTATTGCTTGAGGAGACACAAATGGTAGTGACCACTGTTCAAAATTTATTCGATATTACAAAGCAGATAATTACGATACAGCTAAGAGAAAGTGACAGGATATGAATGAAATGGAATCTATAAACCATAATCTATCGGTGCAGTATAACATTTGAGATGAGATTAGTATCCCTTTAAGGAAGGGTGTTCATTCTATATCAAATTACTACTATTATGGTGATCATCTTGACTTTCTACATGTATGGTATTTTTCTTAGTATCCTCGCTTGAAAAAATCCCAGAAATTTTGAAAATTACCTTTATTACACTTGAGAAACTTCATACACCAAACTATGTACACAATAATAATGAGATAGTCGGATTTATTGTTAAAGGCTCTTGCTGAAAGGTTAACAAAAATTAGTTACACGGCTTCAAAGTGGAACTAATTGTCAATTAGGCTAAGGACATCTTCAATTTTCTTTGAAAATTCAAAACCTTTGTACAGAATCAGAGAGCCGATTGAGCCGACACTTAAGAATGCTTGTCTAGGGGCATAGAGCTGGTTGTCTTTTTCACCAGAAAGCCTTTCCTTGGAAGACTGTGAACCTACTGCTGTTTTATTAATTATTATTTTATTATTATTATTATTATTATTGTTGTTGTTGTTGTTGTTATTGTTGTCGTTCCCGCTACTACTGCTGCTGCTGCTGTTGCTGCTGCTGCTGCGGCTGTTGTTGTTGTACCACAGCAGCAGTAAGTTCAGTAGCAACAACAGCAGCAACAACAACAACAACAACAACAACAACAGCAGCAGCATCGGCATCAGCATCGGCAGAACCACCACCAGCAGCAGCAGCCGTATAAGCAGACTCACCACTGTTTTGCCACGCGTCCTCTGGATGACTCCTTTGTCAAAGGCACTTCAGTTTCACCAGCTGGTTTTGCAATTAAGGTCTTCTCTTCCTCTTCGGTCGGTATCTTCGGAAACCAAACATATAGTCTCAATGCGCCATCATTATCATTTCCGTCAAAGGTCTCATTCCAGTCAGTAGAATTCTTGTTGTTTTCGCCGCTGTTATTGATACTGCCACATTCTTTATTTGTGGAAGCAGTTATGCCGTTGTAATTAGTCTCCTCAACAATGTCAGACTTTTGATTGGCGTACGCGTCAGGAGAGGCTGTGTCGTCATGAGCAATAGAAATGGACTGAATGAGTTTTTCCGCAGTCGTCAGAGAAAGAGAGCTTATATAGTGAAGCGCTGTCAAGCCATGTCTGCAACGCACACCGATATCTATATTGTGATCATGGAGGTTTATCATATATTCAGCGACTTCAAATTTCTTACAGTGCAATGCCATTAATAACGGCGTGCGACCAGAAGAATTCCGAAGATTAGGATTTGTTTCTTTGCATTTCAACAAAGAATCTATCACAGGAATATGTCCCGATGAACATGCATAGTGGAGCGCTGTTGATCCGCGCCAGTCCCCGAGATTGGGATCAGCCCCGCTGGTGAGCAGCTTATCAACTACACCAGTATGTCCACTTTGGGCTGCCTCATGCAGAGGTGTCCTGCCCATGTAATCTCTTAAGTTAATATTTATCTCGACTTCCGAGGACAACACTTCTGAGACAAGACCATCTAAGCCATAAACTGCCGCTTCCGAAATGATACGACTAGCAATGATTCCAAACGAGTCTTGACATTGTAGCAAGCGAGAGGCACTATTGTGAAAATCATGGTCTAGGAGATATTTATAATATGCTATAGTCATAAAGTCAATTGGCAAAGGCGGAAATAATGCACCGATTGCTGCGACCACATCCAGGTGTTTGTATCTCAATGCTTCCCTCAACGCTACACATATATCAACGATAGTAATTTGATCGGTAATCACCAAATCCACAATGGAAGCGTGCCCATTGCGACAGCAGATATCTAAAGGGCTCAAGCCATTTTGCCACGTCTCGGCAGAAAATGATGATGTATTATACGGAATGCCAGAATCACTTCTTTTCTCAGGATTGCCACCTTTGTCTAGTATCTCTTGTAGGACTTCGCGATCTCCAAGACTTGCAGCGAAATGTACAACAGTCCAACCCATTTCCCATTCAATCGGGACATTTACCAATTCGGCAGGTATATGTCTACTTATTGTTCGAATACTGGTAATGTCACGTCTGCGTACTGCTAATGTGTAGAATTCAAGCAATATTAACGGATTTAGGTATTCGAAGTTAACATGTGACATAAGACATAGCTTCTGTGAAACTGACAACGAATCGAGAAAGTTAAATACGTTACAATTTGTGTTATCCGCCATGAACACGCCATGAACTTGGTGTAGTAAGTACCCTACCACTGGCCAGTGGCCACGCTGGAAAGCGAGGTGAAGTGGCGTTCTTCCATTCACATCTCTAACAGCTAACTGCTCTGTTCCTGAAAAACATCGAGATTCGTGGATTTGTATATACTGTCAGACCTTTATTAGCGATCTCATTTGGGAACACTGACCGATTGTTGACAAAAACGCGGTCTCTCCTAGTTCCACGGGGAAAATGTCTGTTGGAAGACCAAGATGGTAATTCATTACGGCAGACGTTAATATTGGAATCCAATCTGTCAGTTAAGTACATGCCATAATCAATTACGTCATATGTAGGCTGACGATCGATCAACCACGCAATGAATGACGAGCTAAGTCTATTAGGACTTTTTAAAAGTACGTCGGTTGTACGAATTATATGCCATAATAAACATTCTGTTGAATATTTTGAAACTAATTTTACCGCGAGTCGCCAAGTCTACTTAGTTTCAACATATTCAACAGCTTATCTGTATAGTTTCCTGTAAATTGAGATCAGGGCGTTCAGGGTTCGATCGATAACAGCACGGGAAACGCGTGTGCTGAGCTTAGCTAGAGGTAGGTTGAGCGTAGCTAAAATGAATTAATCTTTTCTGGCGATAGAACATGCCACGCGTAAACTATGCATGCTATTATTAGCTTTTATTATCATGTCGTTAAAGACTGATATCGACGTTTTATTATCTAATTGCTAGGGAGCTGAAAATGAATATATCACCGATGCAGTATTCCTACTTAATCAATCTTAATAACCTGGATAATGATGTAAAGACAAGTGGGCGGATGGTCAAGTAGACATCTCGCGGCTACATTGCGAAAATAATGTTGATTTTATGTCCGCTATTTTAAGGCCCTAAAAATGATTTTCCAAATGTATGCAGTCAAGTGTGGAAAGAAGTTTTCGGTGTCTTGCTTTGTCATATTTAGTGCTGTGATGTGTAATATGATAGGTATTTTACATTTCTGTATATTATGCCTCATAACAACTAAGTCTGATTGACCTAATTTGTAGAAATTATATGTTAATAGCCGTTTCTCTTGAAACCCACATTTACATAGTCCGGCAGAGAGTTTAGACATAAACATAATTCACCAGTCTTTATATAACCTAGGTCCGCGTGATCTTGTTTCTGCGGAGCACATATTGCCACACGTGCCTTAACACATCTTGTGTTAACTTGATTCTTTAATGACAAAGACCGCCAAATCGGACTATGTAGTGGTCTTGAGGAATGTCCATCTTTTCGTCCAAAACAATATGATTTTTGAAAATTTACCACTGGAATGACTGGCTCGGTAACCGAGCCAGTCACTCCAGTGGTAAAGTTTCAAAAATAGTCTTCTCTCAGCCGGCAAATAGACAGTAGAAAGAAAAAACTGGATTTTCTTTACAATTTTCATGGTCAAGCCGGCCAAAAAACAGCACCTGTAGCGGTCTTGGGCAATGCCCATTTGCACGACAATAGAAAGATTTTTTTAAATTTTATTGTAAAAATTAATATTTTCTTGTAAAATCTTGACCATTAAAGGGGTAATTGATATAAGTAGAATTGTGAGCGCTTTGAAGCGCTGTTGGTACAAGTGGGGCTAATTTCTATCATGAATTATCTATTTGCAGGGCATATGTTCGCGCATGAGCGGACGGTTTATGTTACCACGAGTCACGGCCACTGAGCACCAGTGTTTAACCATTTGAACCTGAATACCCAGAATCCTATTTTAAGGTAGGTATAAATATAAACTGTTAAAGCGTTAATATACCACATGTCGTTGACCATTCGAAAAGTTGATAGATTATGTGCTGCGTATTAGGCTATGTGTAAGACAGTTCTCGGAGATAAACTACCTATAAAGGGAATGCCAGCCACTTCCATAACTGTTGCCTTATTCCATTATTGTCATCCCAAAATACCTCCTCAATTTAAGTCAGTCTTCACTTATATTTCTACTGTAAACTTCCAATTACAGATCACGCAAATGGAAAGGGATTGCTAACATCCGTTCCATTCACGCGCTATACATATTTTAATGCCAGCTAACAAGTGCCGTAATGGATGAATCCAGTTTTAGCTATGCCACGCCCATCTCTAGCTAAGCTCCACCCACACCTGGCCCGTGTTTGGGTCGATCAATCCCTGAACACCCTGCCTTTGAGCTTAATAATACAGGTAAGCTGTTGAAAATATAAGGCAGCAGCAGCGCCCAGTTCAATTAGTTTCGAATTATTCAACAGCATGTGTATTAAGTAGCAAAGACATACAATTCTCACAACATCGCTTAGGCCGTCATCAATTACGCGTTCGTGTCCGATTATACTGTCGGTCGTTCGGATATGTGGATGGGGCCCCCAATCAGGGTATCTCGACAACGAACCCGAATTCAACCATATTCGGACACTAGACTAAACGAATATGGTGTCCAATATTTAAAACGATTATGGAGTCAGGACATTGCATGCTGGGTAGCATTCCACGCTGGGTGGCTTTGTGTGCTGGGTAAATTGAACAGAGATCAACATGCATCTCATATCTCGTGCAATGGTTCTTTATTTAATGGGACACGAGAACTGTAATACCTTTTTCACAGTCTATGAAGGCTGCCACGATTTAATTTTCAACCAATCAGAAAAAACCCACATCGGCCGTCTGCTTCGATGTACATGCCCAATGGAGTAATCGAGTTTTAGGTATGCCCCATCCATCTCTAGCTAAGTTCCACCTACGCTTTGCCCGTGCTGGGACCAATCTATCCCTGCACTCTTTGAATCTCAATTTCTAGAAAACTATGCTGGAAAGCTGTTGAATATTTTGACACTAATCTTACTGGATGCGGTTGCTGCCTATGCAATGTTTATTAAATAGTAAAGAAATACAATTACTCCAACTTGACGGACTATGAAGCGCTTATGACAGACTAAATCTCGCCAGTCATAGCATAATTGATTATGGCGTCAACCTACATATGCCGTAGTTGATTATGATGTCATATGTTTGACTGAGAGACTGGATTCCTCTATTACGAAACTAGTTTGGTCGGAAGCCGGTGCTTACGCCGTACTGCCGCAGTAAATCTTCCAGTCAAATTGGTTTCAATATATTCATAATGATATGTATTACATAATAAAGAACGTACGTGTTGCATCTACAAAGATATGTCATCGCACATTTGCGTTAAAGATGCATATTCACACCAGAATGATTGACAATAAAATTGTTAAAATTGCATACTTTTATAAGCTTAAATTATGTCCGCATGTGTAATAAAACGAAATAAATCTTAACATATGATGATTTCATTCCATATAAATTAATATATTTTTCTAAGTTGCGAAATTGAAATAGAGGCCCGTTCCGACGGGCGGGTGGGCGGGCGGTCGGTCGGGCGGGCAGGCAGGCTGGCAGACAGGCAGGAAGGCAGGCAGACATAAATCCTAATAGTATTACCTAGCAACATGAGAATGACATTGCACGTTCTTAAGTGTCCGTTTTCGGCGGCGTAATGAAGTGGACACGCGCGCCGGTGATCACGTAGATCTGAGATGTTCTGCAATTCCAGTAGAGTTGTGATTGCGTCAGTCAGTAGCTGTGTCGCTCCCATAGCGGCCAGAGAGTGAACGGCGGTACACTGGACAGCTGAAAGAATATTAATGTACAGAAGAAAGGGTCACTTATACCACATTTGGTCAAGAAAATAAAAGTATTTGCTTATTGATTGTCCGCTTGCAGGCCAAGCGGAGACTATTGTTGACAATTTTACTACTGGAATGTCTTGATCCAGTATCGAGCCGGTCATTTCATCAGTGGCAAATTCTAAAAAAAATTGTCTTATTTTGGCCTGGAAACTGGCATTCCTCAAGACCTACACACCATTTGAGGGTGTCTGAGGTGCCTCACCCTGAGAATTCTGAAACCTAAATATGTTCAGAGAACATCTGTATTTCTTGACATACATATAGACATCCTGTTGTATGCGAAATTATTCCTTTATACCCATTTTATATTTAAATAACTTACAATTAGATGTGTTATGCTAGCGGTTGGTGAGGGTCGACGACACACTAGCACTTCAGCATGTGCTGTCACCAAGCTAAATTGGCCACATACTGTTGCCGTTGAGAGAATCTTAGGTATTTAGCAATGGACTTTTCCAAATTATCCATCAGTCAAATGACGCAATAATCAACAACGTGGCGTGTAGAATGACAACATAATCAATGACATCATGAATGACGTAGATAAGTTCGCCACGAACGCTTAATTAATGACGGACTAAAGCGTTGTTGTACGAATTTTACGTCTTTACTATTTAATAAACATGATGTTGAATACTTTGAAACTAATTTGACCGGGCGCTGTTACTGCCATAATGTATAGCGCCGTATAATTTTCTGGAAATTGATAGTCAGGGAGCTCACTGATCGATCGATCCTAACACGGACTAAGAGTGAGCGGAACTTAGCTAGAGATGGGCGGGGCATAGCTAAACGTCGATTCCTCCAGTGCATTTGTATTCTCACATATAGGGCCTAATCTGTTATCTCCAAAACCTCGGTAGCTCGCCTTCAGACCAAGCACAGTGCCCCACTATCGCAACTTAGCACATTATCCCAACTGGCGTAGGGTATGCAATGTATTGATATTGTGGCCAATACCGGATTTGGTTTGGATGGGATGTCCTCTCCCACGAGCGTGTAGGTGTGTCCCGGGGTCCTTCCTCGGGTGTGTGTTGTAATCTTTAAGGCGTTTATTTGCTAGTTCCCAATGCTAGGGTCTAGACTCACGCCTGGCCTTTGTGGTTTCTGATGAATTCTTGTGAATGCTTGTGACGAAAGTTTGTGCATTGGCTTGTGTCTCTGTGTGTGTGCATTGATCTTGTCTCTCGATTTTGTGCCTAACCTGGGCCTAACGGGGGTGGGGAGATGGTAGGTGCTGGGTGGGAAGTATGTGTGTGGGGGGGGGGGTGCATGCGGTCACATGACCTGATGTACCCTGTGGGGTGGGGGGGGGGCTTTAGGTCTTAGACCTCTCGGCCCCTTTCGGGGTGCAGGGAGTGTGGGGTGTTGGGTATTTGGGGTCCTGGGACCAATTTGCCATTCTGGCCTTCATCCGAGCAGGCACCAGCGAGCACTTTTTGATTTGGATTGTTTGGGCATCCCGTATGGTGATTGCGTCCACCCGAGGACGAACTCAATCAGCCATCCGGGCTGCATCCCTCCCTAGACTCATGGAAAATGTCCGAAAGATTCTAATTCTAACAATTTGGTTTTGATTATGTAATCCGTATGTTGCGTGATTCCGTCTGAGGAGGAATCCATTCAGCACCCGGTTTACTTTGATTAAGCCAAAATTTCTTGCCTACCTAGCCCTAACTCACATTCATACAGTGATGAGCACTGTATGACGGGACCTCAGTTTAAAGTCCCATCCGAGAAGACTGAGCAAGTGGGACCAAGTACATTGCTTAAGCGTACTCCAGCAGCTTGCTGTGCCCAGAATTGTCCGTCGGTCTGTTCGTTTGTTGGTCGGTTTGTCAGTCCGTTCGATAGACGAACATACCTACCGACGGTCCACGATTGACATGGATACACGTCCATGTCCCTCGCGGCCCATCGGCCGGCAAACCCGTGTTGTTCTGTTGGTCAGTTATCCGTCCTGGTCCTCCATCTCTCCCTCTACCAGTCTGTCATTGTTGGGTTCGTAACCGCATCGGGGCACCGGCACTGCTCTGAAAGAAAAAGAGAGAAGGAGAAAGAGAAAGAGAGCAAAAGTAAATAGACAAATAAACAGACAGACGTTTTTGGGCATGCGTTCCCGTACTCTGGGTCATCAATTCATGATGCAGGCACGGACGCATATGTTGATTATAATTATAATTGTCATGCTTGTCATTTCTACGGTGTTCGTTTCTCCTCCCGCTTCTTCGCTTTATTAGCCTTCAGTTTCTCAGGGGTTCTTTTTCTCTCATCTGTATCCTTAGAGGACGAGGGAGATGAGTACTTAGAGTACGATGGTGGTAAGTCCATAGAGGACGAGGGTGATGAGTTCTTGGAGGGCTTCTTGCATCGTCTCACGTGAGACGTCTTCGGATTTCTTTTAGCATTCGTGTTGTATCAGGTGTGCTCTGATTATATGATGTGTTTGTCCGATGCAAGCACGAACTTGATTAATTCGTGGTTGATCTGTCGGTCACGCATCGCTATAATGTCTATAGGGTCAAGATTGAAATTTCCATTTCTCAGTGTGGTGTTGAGTTCCTTTCTAATGCCTGTCTATTCAGTGCACGGTCGGAAGAAATGGTCTAGAGTTTCAATCTCCTCGCCAGCCTCACATTGGTCTGTGTCTGCTGACATGTTGAGTTTTTTCGCATCTAGTTAACGCTGATCCGACCCATTCTGATATGGCGTAATACAATGTCGCCTTGGCGTCCTGGGATATGTTTTTGGTACTTGCGTTTGACTCCAGGGACGATTCTGAACAGGAATCTGCCAGTTGTGCTTTCGTCCCATTGTTTTTGCCATTTGCTGTTGATGTGCCTTTTGACTAGAGCGTTCACTTCAGAATTTGAGAGTCCTATGCTGATCCTGGTTCCATCTTTGAGCGCTTGTTTTGCTGCCTCGTCGGCCTGCTCACTGCCTTTGATGCCGACGTGGCTTGGCACCCAGTCGATGTCCACAGTGTTGTTGTCAGTCACCACAGATGCATACAGCTGCCGGATTTCCTTGATCAGGTTGTCTCTGCTCTTGCTGCTGCTAGATTTGAAGCTTTTCACCGAGCTTAGTGAGTCTGTGAGGATAACGTATTTGCCTGGATTTGCCGCTTTAATCCATTCTACAGCCTTTTTAATTGCCACCAGTTCGGCCGTATATATCGACAAGTGATTCCGAAGCTTGTACTTGAGGACTTCTTCCTGGTCGCTTATGACTACTCCTGCACCACATTCGCCGGAGTTGGGCATTTTGGAGGCGTCGGTGTATATTTTCCTGTGCTCTTTCCATCTGCTGTCCATGTTTCCAGAGCGTAGCTCCTAATTAGCGCTGGTGGATCGTTCTTGCTAATCTGTATGGATAGGCTGTCATGCGCCTTGATCTGCGGTAGTAGCCATGGCGGGTCAGGAGCCAGCCTTGAGCTTTCTATTTCAACGTTTACCAGTTCAGTGGCGCTGGTGAGCTCTGTCATTAACATGCCTGGTGGTTTGGTCTTTTTGCCATTTTGGGCAGTACCTTGTGTCTTAGGTGCTCCTTGCATGGAAGACATACCTCCGTGGTAGGGTGGGTAGGCGCAGAGCTTTGTAGGTATGTCAGGAATTTTAGAAGACGTTGCTCTCTTCGCAGATCTAGTGGTATTTCTCTACACTCTACGTTGATTGCATCTCGGGGGCTGCTCTGCGAGGCACCACAGCAAATGCGCAGACATTTTGATTGGATGGTGTCAATGGTTTCTAACAGTGACTTGCTCGCCGTGGTGTATGCTTCACATCCATAGTCTATCCTTTACAGGATTAGGCCGCGGTATAGCATAAGCATGCTCGGACGGTCTGCACCCCATGTGTGCTTTGTTAATGAGCGAAGGAGATTTAATTGCTTGAAGCATCTCTCCCTCAGACTCTTGATGTGGGGCTTAATAATACAAGTAAGCTGTTGAAAATATAAGGCAGCAGCAGCGCCCAGTTCAATTAGTTTCGAATTATTCAACAGCATGTGTATTAAGTAGCAAAGACATACAATTCTCACAACATCGCGTAGGCTGTCATCAATTACGCGTTCGTGTCCGATTATACTGTCGGTCGTTCGGATATGTGGATGGGGCCCCCAATCGGGGTATCTCGACAACGAACCCGAATTCAACCATATTCGGACACTAGACTCAACGAATATGGTGTCCAATATTTAAAACGATTATGGAGTCAGGACATTGCATGCTGGGTAGCATTCCACGCTGGGTGGCTTTGTGTGCTGGGTAAATTGAACAGAGATCAACATGCATCTCATATCTCGTGCAATGGTTCTTTATTTAATGGGACACGAGAACTGTAATACCTTTTTCACAGTCTATGAAGGCTGCCACGATTTAATTTTCAACCAATCAGAAAAAACCCACATCGGCCGTCTGCTTCGGTGTACATGCCCAATGGAGTAATCGAATTTTAGGTATGCCCCATCCATCTCTAGCTAAGTTCCACCTACGCTTTGCCCGTGCTGGGACCAATCTATCCCTGCACTCTTTGAATCTCAATTTCTAGAAAACTATGCTGGAAAGTTGTCCTGGGAATTTGGCTTCAGCACATGTCTTGATTTTCTGTCCGTTGAGGAACAGATTTGCTTCATAGCCTATGTATTTAACATTGGTAAAATTTATTTGAACTGTTTTGTCCGCAGACAGTTTAAAACCATGTTTTTCTTGCACCACCGTGAAACTATGTCTAGAACTATTTGCATGGTCTTTCGTGCACGGTCTATCTTCGCATATTTGTTCCACAATGCTGTGTCATCAGCGACAATAGACCAGCCTATTGCGTTGGCACCCAGTGCATCGTCTTTCTCAATGTCTTTGGGTAGATCACTCATCATGATATTGAACAGTAGGGGGCTTATTACACCACCCTGCGGGGTGCCGTTTTCCAATGATTGTTCCCTAGACATTTGTCCATTAACACGGACGCTAATCCTTCTGTTATCGAGAAAATCTCGTATCCAGAATAGGATGCGGCCACGGTAACCAAAGTCATAGAGCTTTTTTAGAACTCCATTTCGCTACATTATATCAAAGGCTTTCTCAACGTCTAAGAAAACTCCTATTGTTATGTTTCATATTCCCGCGTCTAGGGCTTTCTCAGTCTGACTAGGTGGTTAGTAGTGCGTCTGCCCTTTCTGAAGCCACTCTGCTAAAGGTGGAGTAGACCGTTATGTTCGAACTCACGTTCACGGTCACGTTTTTGATCATCCTCTCCATGACTTTGCACAGACAGCTCGTCAGGGAGATTGGCCGGTATGATCTTGGGTCAGTTTTGTCCTTCTCTTGTTTTGGAATAGGAAACACGACCCCAGTTTTCCAGACTGTGGGCATTTTGCCAGAGCTCCACACGAGGTTGTAGAGATTGAGTAACATTTGTTTACCCTTCTCTCGCATATTACGAAGCATGTCGTATTTCAGGCCATCCTAACCTGGTGAGGAGTTTTGCCTCTGCCAAGGGCTTGCTCAAGTTCCATTCTGTTGAAGGTTTTGTTGATGTCTTGTTATGGTCTTCGCATTTCCCTGAGCTGAACAGGTGATTGATATGCTCATCGCCCTTTGTTTTGGTTGCTACGAAGTCAGGGTCATGGCTATCGTTGCTACTGGTTGCAATGAAGACTGTGGCAAGCGCTTCAGCTTTTTTCTTGTCATTGCCATGCTTTACCCCATTTGCTATGAGGGTGGGTAAGCGGTTTTTGGACGCAGTTTTTTCGCTGGCAATAGCTTTCGCGTTGCGCCATATTTGGCTCGAGGGTGTGAACCGAGTGATTTCAGAGCAGTATTGTCGCCAATGATCGCGTTTTGCCTTGTTGATGGTTCTTGTTACCTTGGCCTGGAGTCTCTTGTGTTCAACTAGGCGTTCGATGCCGAGGTTTCTCTTTAGCCTATTCCAAGCAATTTTCTTGAGCTTTACAGCTTCTTGGCACTCGTTGTCCCACCAAGGCACGCGTTTGTGCTTGGGGTTGTTGTCTGGCTTTGATTGTGGGATGGCTGAGTTGGCCGCCTTGTAGAGAATCCCCACACATTGCTCATAATATTCCTCGGTGTTGGTACTGGTGATCGGTGACTCCAGCTCTGTGGCTATTATGTGCTTGTATTCAGTCCAGTTGGCCTTTTTCAGATTCCAATTGTTCCTGTGCAGTAGCGCCTCACTCTTGCTCTGTTGTCTTCCCACCTGTATTTTGATAGGGAGGTGGTCGCTGCCGATGAGTTGCTCTTGACCGTCCCAGCTGGGGGTTGGTCGAAAGCCGCGAGTTATGAGGCAAAGGTCCAGGACCGACCATTCACCATCACTGGAGTTATATCTGGTGGGTCTATAGTCGTTTAGTAGGCACAGGTTGAAATTATCAATAAACTGTTCTATTATGCGGCCTTTGGAGTCCGTGGTTTTGCTCCCCCATAGGACATGGTGGGAGTTGAAGTCACCCAGAAGTATTGTTTCACCTTCTAGACCTTCCAAGAGCTTGTCATAGTCCGAAGATGAGTGCAGCTTGGGACTATAGACGTTTACAATAATAACAGTTTCGTGATCGTTTTCTATTTCTAATGTAAGGTGCTCTACACGACGCTCCAGTTGTGGCAATCTTTTGTAGGAGAGATTACTTTTTATTGCTATGCCTCCGTCGCCTTCCCCACCAGATGTGGTTGCAGATTTTGCGGTACGGTCTTGTCTTTCGATATTGCAGTCGTAACTCTTGAAATCCTGGTTGGGTTTCAGATGGATTTCCTGTAGACATATAATGTCTGGGTGATCATTTTCATTGTGGAACACGTTCTAGAATTCATCAAGGTTTGTATTAGTTCGGGTGCCTCGAACGTTCCATTGAAGAGTTTTGACCCCCAAGATTAGTTTGCAGAGGAACAGAGTTCTACGAATCTCGCAACGAGACCGTCGACATCAACATTGCTCCTGGCTACCTCGTTGCCCATGCAAACTGATGAAATGATTGTCTCTATGATCAGTCTGAAAATTTGACGAGCTGTCTATGCAAAGTCATGGAGAGGATGATCAAAAACTGTCTAGAACGTGAGTTCGAACATTTAATACAATCTTTTGATCTCCACCACTCAGGGTGGGACATACCTCGCTCGCTGGTGTCCCTCTGGTAATCTCGGCCGGTGGATCACTGCAGCCGCTATCACTGCTAGTGGAGTTCTCAGGGTTTTTTAACCTGTTTTTCCACTAGTGTTACCTCCATTGTGCCGATTGGTTCAGCCCTTTGGTTTAATCCCCTGCTACTGCCTGTGACTTTAGGCCCTTTGCAGGCGATTTTTTAGGCGTTTTTGTTTTCCCTTTTGGCCTGTTTACAGGCTTTGCTGGCCAGCTTCGCAGTAGGAGCCTCATCCCGTCGTTCCTGATGTCTCGTCCCTGAGCAGTCCCTCTCCGGGGTGGCTGGCCTCCTCCTTACAGATTCAGCCCTTTTCTGCCATGCCGTTCTTTCAAGGTGTGGCTTGTCCAGGTGTTAGTATTCTAGCTGGATGTTCAGTCCCCTTGCTTATTTACTGGGTGACCCTCTTCTTGGCCTCCCCATATGAGATCTGATCTATCGTTTCAACCTTGAGGATGTCCTTGGCTTTTTGCAAAGCCGGCCATCCGCGAAATGCAGTACTGTGGTTCACCTGGCAATTTCTACAGTTGGGTGGGGGGGGGGCTCTGCTGGCAGTCCTCACATTTGTGATTCCCTCCGCAGTTAACGCATGCGCTGGCTTTGGTTTTACAGTGCTTGGCCACGTGGCCCAGCAGGTGGTATCTAAAACATCTGGCAGGCTCTGGGATGTATGGTTTGACTTTGAAGGTCATCCATCCCAGTTTAACCTTGCTTGGCAGTGCGTCTGAATTGAACACCAGTTTCACTGCATAGGTCGGTCTGGCCGTTCCGCCAATGCGACCCACCCATTCCACTTTGTGTTCCCCCTGCTCGTTCATTTCTTCCTTTATGTCGTCATTCGTGAAGTCCCTTGGGACTCCCGATATGACACCTACCGCTTTGCTTGGTTTGATGTTTTTGGCGGTGTACTCTTCAATAGACAACACATGGCTGCCTATCGTTGTGATTTTCAGCAGCTTTTGGAACTGCCTTTCGTTGGTGGAGGTTACTAAAACCTCCCCGTCCCACTTGTCCAGGCCTGCCAGCATGCCCACCATGGCATACAGTAGTCTGTAGATTACCATGCGGGTTAATCCCAGCAAAATCATCGCCCGTGAGTCCCTTGACCCTGACCCTCCTCCCCTGGGTACCACCTCTCGGCCCCCCCCGTATTGCCCACCTCCCTCCCTTCACTACTGGTGCACCCGCGGGGACCCCCGCTCTGAGCGATGGTTGGGACTCCCCCCAACCCCCACCCCTCGGGAAACCCCTTGTTCCGAGACCTCTTGCTGGGAGTGCTTTCCCCTCATCCCACTTCCTCCCCCTCCTCTAACACCCCGACCCTCCGTTTTCTTTTGGGGCCTGGTGTACCACCCCCCCCGCCCCCTTCTTATGACTGCTTTGTGGTGTGTTCTAGAGATTGCTCTCCAGAATCACCACTTGCTGGGCCACCTGGTCGTGGGAGAAACCTCCCATTGTCAATTCGTCATGTAGGCCCACCTCACCCGCCCCTACACCACCACCAGGTGAGTAGTGACGCTAACCCCCTCGCTCGCTCCCTCCCAGGACATTCCTGCCCCACCACCGCATGGACCACCAGTGGCGCCCTGCTTGGCAGCGCTTACGTCGCTGTCTTTACCACCATTTGCCGCTAAGTTGGCTGTGACCAGTTGACCACCACCAGTATCATGGGCCACTTCAAGAAGCTGTTTGAGGAAGTCACCTTCCTCCATAAAATTTACCCTACGGTATGAGTAATTTAGAAGGTAGTGTGCAGTAGGAAGATTTAGGAGGTACAGTGTGAGAGATATGATAGAATGCAGTAGGATTAGTGTGTGAAGGAGATCAGTAGAGTAGGCTGTGAAAGATGGAAGTGTAGAGAGAGAGAGAGAAGAGGTAGAATAGGTCTAGTAATGCCAAGTAAACTTTACCAGTATACCAGTGCTGTGTCGGTTTTTTTCGAAAATTGGTGTCGAAAACGATCAAGGCTAGCACTAATTGCCGAAAAATGCAGCTGTTTGAGTGGCGAAAAAGCTAGTGTTTTAAAGCACGCAAACGAACACCCAAAGGAAAATTGATCTCAAAGGTTTAAACAAGTTTAAAATTACGAAAATTATTAAAATAATTTAATAACAATTCCTTATAGTTACCACTCAGGGCTCACACAGCAAAAAAACGAAAAAATAAAAATATTTTGTTTTCGAAAAACAAGACAACACTAATGGCCGACACGAGCAACGATTTTACTGATGGAAAATCTAGTGCTTGATGCGCGCGAACGAACCTCCAACGGAAAATGATTAAAATAGTTTATAGAAAAGGATTATCAACTAACACTGTTCTCTGAACTCTAGTCTCACCTAAGCAATATAATTTTGTCGCAAACACAATAACTGACGCAATTTAAACTGATCTAAAACACGTCTAATAATAATAATAATAATAATAATCTTTATTTATCGAGGGTATATCATCAGTAAACTGATCTTTCTGAGGCCCTCCCAAACACAATAAACTATATACAGTTAAATAAGCAACAAACACATACATACAAACACACTCATAAATGCACTTATACACATACGCACACACTGACTCAGTCAGTCACTCACGCCTTCATTCACTCACTCACTCATGACTCACTCACTCACTCACACATGTTTACATTACATATATACATTAATATGAACAAGTTTCCATTAACTCACTGGATATGTCCAGGGAAGAAATGACTACCAAAATATAATTTTCAACAGTTATCTCCCTTGAATCCATAATACTGAGTATTCAGTTATTTAGTATATTAACCATTTTATGACGAAGCCGACCCAAACCGATCCCTGCAGTGGTCTTGAGAAATGTGCAGACTATTTCCGAAAATTTACCACTGGAATGACTGACTCGGTAACCGAACCAGCCATTCCAGGAGTCAATTTTCAGAAACAGTCTTCACCCGACCTGCAAATAGTCACAATTTATTTTGACCAAATTTTTCATTAAAGGGTTAATGTGAATTCATATACTTCTGCATATTATGATAGAATGATGATAGAGTCGGAGATTGTGTAATGCTTTGAGGTAATGCGTTCCAGAGTTGAATCAATGAGCGAAAAAATTCGAGTGGGGGGGTCCTTCCTCCGGAGATTCTTTTAAATTATGCTCCAATAAAGCCATCTCGTGTGTGACATATAACTGAAATAATACCCACACACACACTCCACACACCCATGTACTTGTCTTTGCAGTTTATGCTGCCATATTTTACAAAACCCTCCCAGATAACCTTTAGTGGTGGGGTGTGCTCGTCACCCTGACATTTGAGGCACTACCTGCGATAAACTTTCTGCTCTTCAGCTTATGCATATGAGCCGAATTTTCTTTTGAACTACATATATTGTCATATGGGTCTGTGCCGTTTACAAATGGGCGCGCCGATAACAAATTGGTATATGGGCCTGCGCCGTTTACAAACATACCAAGCGGCTTATTTGCGCGTTACATAGACACGTAAAATAACACATCGTTTTTTTTAGATTATAGGAAGGCTAGCCTTATGATGAACTCTCATCAACAAACGTTTTTCCAACGCAGTATACGCTGCATTTCAAATAAGCGTTATAAGCTAGGCGTAATGACTTCTGGCCTGAGAGCTCTGTTGTGACATGTTTAAATAATCCCTTAGGATTGGCAGATGAAGATTAAAACTGGAAATGTTAAGCATGCATCTGGACACGTTACTGAGGTTTGAATCTTACATGTACGCTGATTCCATCCCCTTTAATAGAGCACTACCCCATCGCTGGAATTGTTATATTATTTAGGTGATATTGCTTTGAACAACCAAAATTAACCCCACTTTTTTTAGCCTAATCTTATAATGGTTAAACTCGAAAATGGCACCTGCAGTACTCTTGAGTGGTGTATATTTGCAGGCCAAGAGAAGAAAATGTTTTGAAAATTTATCACTGAAATGACTGGCTCGGTAGCCGAGCCAGTCATTCCAGTGGTAAAATTTCAAAAATAGTCTTCTCTTGGCCTGCCCATGTACACTGCCAAAGCAAAAAGTTGGACATTCTTGAATATTAACCATTTAATGATCAAGCTGGGCAAAATGTGTGGCAACACAAAGTTACTTTGCAAATTTCTGTGGCAAATTTACACACATTGTTTTCTCTAAATGTACATTTACTGAGGGAGAATTGCAATTTTCTTTGAGATATCTAGAGCCTTCAGCCGTAAATGGTTATATTGTAGCATTTTGAGCGCTTTGAGGCACCGTTGATACAAGAGGAGTTAACATATTTATAATGATTACTTTGGCTGATATTTGTTCATTATTAACGTATTTCAATTTAGTATTAACAATCCAATATTTAAGTATTTCGACACGTTCTATATCTCACAAAGCCAGTTACGAACAAGTATGATATCTTTGAGAATTAGTCTGAGCAGACTAAGGCCCGCCTTGGTATTTAAATGTAGGGCCTATACTGCTGCCAATTATTTTGGCTTTATATATTTTAATTATATGTACGTATGTCTGAATAATAATGGGCAATGTTCAGCGGAGTATTGCGCTGACCCCGTAAAGGTTCTGTCTAATAGACTAGACTCGTACGTCGGTCAAATCAAAATGCATTAGAAAATCAGCTAAACCATTAACAGAATAGTTGCGCAATTAAGAAATATAATTCTTTAACATTCGCTATAACGAATTATTGTCTCTATATTTCGGTTATGCTCGAATAGGGAGTGCATTTGGAATTGGCTTCGGCGTAAGACCAATGAGATTGGTTTCACATTCAGGGTGAATATGCTGGATCTGATTTTCATTCTATCAGCAGTGGGAATTCACTGCAGTTCAGTATAATGTATTTATTTTAGTTTCTATTTGGATTTACCAATACAAGCGAACTTTTTCCCGATGGCATTATTGATTGTTCGTTAATTATCTGACAAGCAGAAAATGATCATATTCGGCCGTATTAATATAATCTGATATGGCATAAGTGCGTATGTATGATGCCATGTTAACGATTGTGGGTGTTTATTAAATTGTTTACTTAGCAGCAGTAGAATTAATTATTTTGACATTTTAAATGTTGTATATGGAGTGTATGAATATTGAGCTAAAAGTATCCTTCTAATCTCAAGATGGAGTCTGATCATCTTCCCTGATGTGTACACGTGTAATTAAGCCAATTGCAGCAACAGCGCCCAGTCAAATTAGTTTCAAAATATTCAACAAAATGTTTATTAAATAGTAAAGAAATACAATTCGTACAACTTGACGGGCCATTACACGTTTATGACTGACTAAATCGCGTCATTCATGGCGTAATTGATTGTGACGTCAGTCTATATGTAACGTAGTTGATGATGACGTCATATTGAAACCGGATTCATCAATAGAGATCAATACAGGAAACTACGTGTTTCACGCTTACCATAGTTGACTCCAGTCCATGAGGTAATGCAGTCAGGGATGAAGGCAAAGCAATTCTCTGTGACATGAGAAAGCTGGTTCATTAATTCGTCTGGCTCCCATTGTGACATCCTAGGGGCTTCATATAGAAAGACAATTCCCGCACAGTACTGGGTCTCTGTCATTCCAGAAGACGTCTCACCTGTAACCTTTTAGTAGAATGCACACATTTAATGCTACAATATATTTATCAACAATTACGCCGTGATCAATATTATTAACCCGTTAACCCTCGAATTTGTTCCAAAAAAAATGTTCAATTTTCTCATAGAAAATGTCAATTTTCAGAGCAAGAGAAGATTATTTTTGAAAATTTATCACTGAAATAACTGGCTCGGTTATCGAGCGAGTCATTCCAGTGGTAAATTTTCAAAAATAGTCTTGTCTTGCTCTGCAAATGAACATTTCTCAAGAAACCCCATAGAAGGGGTGTCTTGCGCTTTATAGTCTCGCTCACCGTATGTTGCTAATAGCATTCAACTGCCTACGTAAAATTTATTATTGGTGAAAAGTAGAATGTTCGCCGATATATCAATGGGTTCCGGTACGCCGTCTGTCTGCGTGTTTGGTTACTTGTCGGCGTCCGATTAAGTTTATATCTCAGGTTCGGTTCAGCCGAATGTGACTACACTTGGACACATGATTCCGTATATCAAGTGGATGTAGCATAATAATATTATAAGTGTTTGGATTAGCTCAGCATATTGTCGTATGTCGCAGGAGTAGTTCAAACTATTAGGACTAAAGTCTTATATCTCAGGATTGACTTACGCTATTGGGACTAAACTTGGGCACTTGCTTCCTTATCGTAACAGCATGAAGGACGTTCATTGGGGTCATAAGATCAACGTTCAAGGGCACATAGTTTGGTTCCGCTTAGCTCATCTAGACTTTATTTCAGATTTGGCCAACTTATTGGAACTAAGGTTAGTCATACAGTTATCGCAACCAGTAAAAGTAGCGCAGGCATTCAAACTGTTGAGATCAAGGTCATCGTGATCTTGATGCAAAGCTACATTTACATTTGGAAATACAAAGAGCCACAATTCCTACAGGTTCATGACGGACTTTTCGATGTTCGTGATGAAGCTATAACGTCATTTCTCCTTGTGATGTCAGCTACTTTGTGACGTAATTGATTATGATATCATATACTTGAGCGACAGATCGCCGCCCTTCATTAGACATACTAGATCGTTGGTTGGTCTCTTAATGCAATTTACTTAAACGTCTGCCAGCTGAGTTTCTACAGACTACATTTCACATGGGGTTTAACTCTGGGTATGCTGAGTATTTTGAAAACAATTTGACTGAAAGTTGTTAGTGGCTAAGCCACCAACAACTTTCAGTAAAATTGTTTTCAAAATATTTAACAAATGTAGAGTTATTTCTCATTAACGTTATTGGCTGGTGGCTTGCAACAGCGAGACAGTTAAGATAAGATAAACCTTGTGGAGTCAGAAGTTTGTCCACCGAACATCACCTGCCACCATCTGTTCTCTCCCAAAGACGGCTACAATCTCGTGCACTTGCTTTGACAGCAATATGCATATCAGTTTAAATTTTTTTAAACACTTACCCGTTTGTACTGAACATTATTGTATTTAAATCCCTGCTCCGGTCTTCCCAATCTTGTTTTTGGCAGAATGTCAAACAGTCTGACTTTCCATTCCAGGTGTCGCTGGACCTCACGGTGTTTGTTCAGGAACACGAAATCGCGCTCAAAAGTCTCCCGAAACGCCCCAGCGATGCAATGACGCACGCTGGTCAAGGTTTCTGAAACTCTTAAGAAAGCAGTGTGACCTTTGATACAAGGATTCCCCTCGCCTATGGCCTGGAAATTGACCAGAATTTGACCACTCGCAATGCCTTCCGGTTGCCGTTTCCTTCTTAATCGAGTGTGGGCTAATATATTCCTGGGTTTGCGTCCCTTCTTTCCATCACTGTGAGTCTTAGAACGCACATTTGTATTATTTGTGTCACGTTCGCTCTGTAGTAGATCTGCTTTGGGAATTGTTTCGCTGCTCTCGTTACTGGCAAGGGCCAGCTCGTCACCGGATGCGGACTTAATAGCGGCGGTATGAGCTACGTCACTTTCCTTTTCTTTTACTTCAACCTCATCTACGATAGTAAGAACAGATGTAACAAAGTTCTCGACGTTATCCGAATCATTTTCCTTTGCTAGGGTTGGGTCATCGAGGTCAGACATTTTGCAAAGTTACAACATGACCTGCGGATTAAGTACAACGGCAATAGACCTTCCCACTGTATCCATCCATCATATGACGTCATAATTACCTATAGTGTAGAATGACATTATAATCAATGACGTTATTATGACGTCATGAATGACTTCGATAAGTACGTAACGAGCGCATAATTGAAGACGGGCTATGCGTTTTTGTACGAATTATATGTATTTACTATTTAATACATATTCTGTTGATTATTTTGAAACCAATGTGTCTTAGCGCTGTTGTTGCCATAGGCAGCAACAGCACCCAGCCAAATTAGTTACAAAATATTCAACAGCTTACCTGTATAGTTTTCAGGAAATTGATAGTCAGGGCATTCGGGAATCGATCGATCCCACACAGCGAACTGTGGGTGGAGCGTAGCTAGAGGTTGGCGGATCATAGCTAAAACTGGAAAGGTGAATTGATTAGAATGATAAGTAACTTCACATTTCCGCATCCCACGGATCAGCTACCCTATAAACGATGATAAAAGGGGGCGTCCGGGTATGAGTGGCTTGGGACAGCTCCCACAATTCGGATCTGAACAAAAAAGATAGTTTTCTCCATAATTTAATTGATGGATCCAGTTTATCGATCAATCACATGACGTCATAATCAACAACGTCACATATAGGCTGACGTCATAATCGATTACGTCATGAATGACGTGATTTACTCCGTCTTAAAGGCGTGATAGTCCGTTGTACGAATTGTATGTCTTTACTATTTGAAACTAATTGGTCTGCGCTGTTGCTACAATAGGTACCCAGTCAAAGTAGTTCCAAAATAATAAACTGCTTACCGGTATAGCTTTCTGAAAATTGAGAATGGCATAGCCTGGACGGAGCTTAGCTAGCGATGGGCGGGCATAGCAAAAACTGGATTCATCAATTCTACATCTGACAGAATGAAAAGACGATATTTACAAATGCCCTCTAGGAAATATCTAGATTTCAAACTGATTTCCGGAGATAACACCGCATCAATGACACCCCATATCCCTACCCTACCACTCATTATGGAAGAATTCTGCGGACGCCTCTGGTCATGATGTAATCAGCGTCTTAACCCCCTCTTGCGTCAACAGCGGCTCCAAGCGCTCAATATACCACTTATGCAGGCCTATTAATTAACCATTTAACGGCCAAGATTTGCACACAAAAAAAAGAAAGTGATGCTCATTGAATGCAATCGATTTATAGGCCAAGAGAAAATTTATTTTAAAGTTTTCCAATGGAATTTCCAAAAAGTTCTGTCAGTTGTCCAGAAAATGATGGCTGTTTGAACATTATATGGTCAGAAAAATTCAAATTTGTACATAATCAGTATCCATTTGCAGGCCAAAAGGAGACTATTTTTGAAAATTTATCACTGGAAAGACTGGCTCGGTAACCGAGCCAGTCATTCCAGTGGTAAATTTAAAAACTAGTCTTCTCCTGGCCCGCTACTGGCCATTCAATAAGCAGATATTTTAATTTTTCTTGAGAATGTAGTCATTAAAGTGTTAAGCTAATTTTTTAAACAGTTGTTGCTGAAAGCACCAAGAACTGCCAGCAAAATTCAATCCAAAATATGCCACATCCCTTGCAAGACTACTTTGAATTTGCGGTACTGGTATTTCATGGATAGATATTTAACCACCCACCACACGCTGCTCTTTAATCGATATCTCGGATATTAGTAGGTGGGCATTCCTCAACACCACTGAAGAGACTGCTTTGGTCAGTTTTGTCAGGTTTACCATTAAATGGTTAAGTTGATACAAGTTAGGTTAATGTTAGGCCCATATATATATATATATATATATATATATATATATATATATATATATATATATATATATATATATATATATATATATATATATATATATATATGAAACAAAGTCTATGGAACGAATACATAAATTTGGAATCTGGAATCACGCATAAGTAAGGCAGTGGATTTTCTAGCATTTCTAGCCACGGGTCCCCAATTCCCAGCTAAGCTTCACCCACACTTCTCCCGTGCTGGGATCAATCTATCCTTAAACTCTCTGACTATCAATTTCCGGTAGACTATAGAGGTAAGTTGTTGAATATTTTGAAAATAATTTGACTGGGTGCTGTTGCTACCTAACAGCGCCCAGTCAAATTAGTGATAACAAATTCAACAGCATGTTTATTAAATAGAAAAGACTAAAGACATACGATTCGTACAACAACACGTAGTCCGTTATCAATTAAGCGTTCGTGACGAACCCAGCTACTTCACTCATGAGGTAATTGATTATGACGCCATGCTACAGGTCACGTCGTTGACTATGACGTCATACGATTGATGGATAAAGTGGAATCCTCCATTTCTCTCTAAGCTCCACCCACATGTTCTCGTCTTGGAATAGATTTTAGACTTTGAAACCTGAATTCCCCGAATGATAATTTCAGGTTAAACTATACAGGTGAAGTGTTGAATAGATTGAAATTAATTTGATTGGGTGTTATCGCTGCCTATGGTAAGGCTATAATTCACCAAACTCATACAATTAGTACACATTTGTGACAGATTTACGATAGTTGTGATTGGGCTACGTCATTTGGATTGTGACGTCAAATAACTAGTCAGATTGATGAGTGACAGATTGGAACTGTCTATACAGTGGCATTGTGGTTAGCCCGCCTAGCACAACATAGCACATACAGCATTATATAGTATCGAGTAGATATTCCTTTGAATATATATTGGAAAATTTGATTTGACTGGGAGTTGATGTTGCCATCATCACGAACAAATTATTGTCAAATTACTTCCGCAATAATTTGCGACGTAGTTGTATGGTCACGTTGAATTAAGACATTGTGACAACGATGGAGACGACAGCGATGGAGACGACAACGATGGAGACGACGACGACTACGACGACGACGACCACCACCACCACCACTACCACCACCACAACCAGGACGGCGACGGCGGCGGCTGCGGACGACGAAAACAACAAGATTAATTAGGAGTCGTTAAAAGACAAAATGCTAGCACCATATGTATAATCATGAAACATTTGCATGTATAATAATTTGTGTATCTACAATGGTAGAATAGGTGCGGACAAAGGGGTGGGGAAGCTGACATGTAAAAATGTTAGTGTAGTAGATTGTGTTATATCATCTTCCAAACCTTTAAAATATGCAGTACATTTTAATGTTTTGAATTATAATCCGTTACTTTCAGACATACACTCTGCCATCGAGGTGTCTTATTCATTCCCCAAAAGTACAGTGTCAATGTCTCCTAATAACCAAAAATACAACTCAGGTACTGACGCAACAAATATTACACCCGCACAACCACGACCTAAAAGATGGAACCCAGACAAAGCTTCAGAATATACGGAACTTGTGATAAATAACGAAATTTATACTAACTTGCGCATTTCATCAGATAATATTTCCGGCGATAACAGAAAGAGTATAGCTTCATATAGTGTGGCTGAAACATCTGCTAGCATAGCCGCATTATTTGAACAATCGGCTCGAAATACATCTGAATGCATGAAGCATCGTCAAAACCCAGTCTAACAACAAGAAATATAACTTACATCGCCCATGCTTTAATAAAGAGTGTCGAATATCAAGAGAAAATTATCACAAGTTGCGAACCAGCTATCGACTTAGTAAAACAATCGCAAACCTTAATACCCTGATTGATGCTAGTAACATATATAAATCCAATATGAATAACGCTATTGCTAATCATGAACGAAAGTTAAAACAAAAAATAGAACAGCTATGTAGCACCAATCCACGGGATTATTGGAAAATTGCTAAGTCCTCGGACCCAATTACAGATCCATGTAAAGTTAATATTAATGATATGTTTGATTTTTATAAATCTGTAATGCAAAGCGAGCACGAGCACACAGATGCCGCTCCCGACCAGCCAGTTCCTGATACACCAATTAATGACGCCCTTAACATTGAAATAAGCGAAATGGAAATTAGAAAGGGAATACGTTCCTTTAAAACTAATAAAGCAGCTGGTGGGGATAACATAATAAATGAATACATCAAGTCAACTGAAAATATTATGGTTCCTATATACCATACGCTCTTTAATCGCGTTTTTAACACAAGAATTATACCAGGTGCGTGGGCAGAGGGACTAATAAAACCTATTTACAAAGGAAAGGGCAGTCCAAAGGAACCACATAACATTAGACCTGTAACCTTAGTCAGCTGCCTAGCCAAATTATTTACTAGTATATTAACTAATAGAATGGACGATTACTTAGAACAAAATGAAAAAATAAAAGAAATTCAAGCTGGCTTTAGACGTAAATATTCAACAACCGATCACCTGTTTGCAATCCATGTCTTAATAGAAATTTTCAAAAAAGGAAAGAAAAACATGTTTTGTGTCTTTGTAGATTTAGAAAAAGCTTTTGATAAAGTTTGGATGGAGGCACTATGGGGGAAATTAATTAAAGAAAATATCAATGGGAAAATCTTACATGTCATCTGTAATATGTAAATGGGCATACAATCCAAAGTATTTATGAACGGTATTGCCTCTGAAACATTCACGTGTAACTTGTGGTTAAGACAAGGTGAACATCTATCTCCAATCCTATTTAATATATACCTAAACGATTTCAGGGAATTCCTGGAAAGCTCTGGTTGCAGTGGCCTGGCTCTGACAGAAAACATCGATCTCTATATCAAACTGTTAGCGCTATTATATGCAGATGACACTGTTCTTTTCGCCGAAAGCCCTACAGACCTGCAACTGAACGCATATGTGACCTATTGCCAAGTATGGAACCTTCGGATAAATTTAAAAAAACTAAAATACTAATTTTTGTTAGCAATAAACGGGGGTGGGAAAGGCTAAATTTTAGTATTGAAGGTGAACAAATCGAAACAACTGACACGTACACATATTTAGGAATACATTTTTTCCACAATGGTAGATACCTCAAGGCGATAAAACGCTTAAGTCAACAAGCTACTAAAGCCCTCTACTCACTATACAGGCGAATAGAAAACATTGAATTACCTTTAACGTGCCAACTAAAATTATTTGACTCGATGATTATACCAATACTTACCTATGGATATGAAATCTGGCGAATAGAAAATCTTACTTCAACGGAAAAAATTCAGGTACAGTTCTATAAGCGATTATTAAATATTGCAAAAACACCGCCTAGTTATATGGGATATGGAGAGCTAGGACAAACCCCATTAGAAATTAATATAAAATATAAACTAATACATTTTTGGGGAAAACTCCTGAACGGCAAAGAAACAAAGCTATCATCTTTACTATACAAGTATATCTACAATGACTTCACCAAAAACAGTACAGAAAACAAATGGCTGACCAAAGTTAAATGTATACTTAAGAATGTGGGAATGGCGCACCTCTGGGAAACGCAGACCATAACAAATTCTAATATACGATATTTGAAACAAGTACTTAAAGACCAGTACATACAAACTTGGTCAGAGCAAATTAGCACCATGTCTAAAGCCAAAATATATAGTATATTCAAAACTGAACTAAAATTAGAGCCGTATCTCAGAAAGCTAAATAAATTAAACAGAAGAACTTTAGTCAAATTTCGAACTAGTAATCATAGGTTACCTATAGAAAAGCGAAGGTGGGAGGGCTTAGACAGGGAAAAAATAAAATGTAGCATATGCGACAATCACGATATTGGAGATAAATATCATTACCTGCTGCTGCTATGCGACCTTTTTGTGATGACAGAAAAATATTTCTTCCAAAATATTATTATAACCGCCCACATCACTACAAATTCGAACAACTGCTCTGGAATACAAACTTATCGGTCCTAACAAAAGTGTGCGCCTTTCTACGGAAAATCTTTAAACAATTTGCATAACGGAGATTATTATTTTATTATCATATTGTAATTGTATTTCAAACACAAATATCACTACTACTACTACTACTACTACTACTACTACTACTACTACTACTACTACTACTACTACTACTACTACTACTACTACTACTACTACCGCCGCCGCCGCCGCCTCCACTACTACTACTGCCGCCGCCACTACTACTACTACTACTACTACTACTACTACTACTACTACTACTACTACTACAATAACGTCGCTACCAATAAGGATTATAAAAAATGCTTACATCAATAATGCCACAATTAATGTCTATAAAATGCTTGTTAAATTTGGTTAACTTTAAAATTGATTATACAAATATTGTGTAATAATGTTTATATTAATAATGTGTAATGTGTATATATAATAATATCTTTTAATGGCAAATCTCACTCAGACCTGTAAAAATTAACTATTATTTTGTAATCCCCATATGTCACATTGTGACCTGGGAGTACTTCAATAAACTTGAAACTTGAAATCTGATAATGATAACAATCTTGACAATGACAGCAGCAACAATAATAACTAAAATAACACTGAAAATCTGCATACCCCTGTCTCCTTTGTGTATCTAGGTACAGCGTACCGGTGTTGGGTAAAATTGTTTCCCACACAATCTAGATAAGTATAACCAAGCTAAACACGTTTTAGCTACAACTCGCGACTAGTATAAATCGGACTGTCGCTCTGTTAGGTTTTCTTTACGTTTGTGTCAAAACTGCCTATGTCGCAAATATAGAGAGTTCGCTCTTATTTGGCTCACGCGTGATATTGATATAGGACACTTACAACTGCTTACGTACGCCCCCATTGTGGGGGCATAAAGGTGAACAAATGTTTTATATATCTAATCATCGCTATCTGTCCATCTTTATATGCAGGTGGTATGGCTTAGAATGGCTCCTGCTCAAGCGACTACCTGTCTATTGGGGTTAAACGTGTGTGAGTCCGTACGAAATGTGGTCATACGGACGCATGTATTATGTAACCCCCACCTGGTAGCCCTATGGTGCGGGAATTTGTGACCACTTCTGGTGCTCTAAAAGGTGGTTGGATAAGACAGGTCTTTGTGGCCCTTCTACACATCGTTGTGATTGTTTAGAGAGAGACAGAGAGAGAGAGAGAGAGAGAGAGAGGGGGGGGGGGAGGGGGGGAGAGGGAGGGGAATGGAGGGAGGGAGAGGGATACGGATGGGGAAAGAGAGAGGGGGGAAGAGAGAGGGGGGAGAGTGGCGAGGGAATGAGGATGGGAGGAGGGGGAGGGAGAAAGGGAGAGAGGAAGAAAGAAGAGAGAGAGAGAGAGGGGGGAGGGAGAGAGAGAGAGTGAGAGAGAGAGAGGGGATGGAAGGAAGGGTGGGCAGAGGAAGGATGGAGATGAACCGTTTCGCCTCTCGGGATGTTGAATATTTTGAAAACAATTTGACTGACATTTGTTGGTAGCTTAGCCACCAGCAACTTTCAATCAAATTGTTTTAAAATTATTCTGCATATCCAGAGCTAACCCTATGCAAAATGTAGTCTGTAGAAATTCAGCAGGCAGACAGTTACACTGTTTGAGCTGGTTAAATAATATTTATTCATTAAAGAACAAAGCTGTCCTCAATATAGATTTACGCAAGGTTAACTCCCATTTGGTGTCCTACCAACAACCTAGCTGTTAGTAAGCTAAATTTGGAAAAATACAGAATTAGTATTCTCGCATGTTCACGTGCGAACACCAGTTTCAAATGTTCGATCCATTTAGTTTATGTATGTACGTCTGCAATTGATTTTCATTTCGATGACGGAAACTAATCCATCTGAATACATGAGTTTAACCATCCTGGAGAGGTTCCATGTAATTTCAATTTGTAAGCAGCAAACTAATAGACCGTTCCACCTTATCTAGCCATCATATGACGTCATAATTTACTACGTGACGTGTAGAATGACATCATAATCAATAACGTCATTATGACGTCATGAATGACGTAGATATGTACGTCATGAATGACGTAGATAAGTACGTCACGAGCGCATAATTGAAGTGCATTGTTGTACGAATTGTATGTCTTTACCATTTAATGAATATTACGTTGTATATTTTGAAACTAATATGACTGGGCGCTGTTGCAACGCCACCAAGTCAAATTAGTTTCAAAGTATTTAACAGCTTATCTGTAAAACTTTCTGGAAATTGATAGTCAGGGAGTTCACGGATCGATCGATGCCCATACGGGTGAAGTGTGGGTGGAGCTTAGCTAGAGGTGGGCGGGGCTTCGCCAAAACTGGAAAAGTCAAGAAAGAGATGCACATTTCCGTACAGGTTCAGCTAATGGACCTTTCAATTTTTAGCTATGCTCCGCCCATCTCTAGCTAAGCTCCATCCACACCTCGCTCGTGTTGGGATCGATCGATCTCTGAACTCCCTGACTATCGATTTCAAGAAAACTATACAAGTAAGCTGTTGAATATTTTGAAACTAATTTGACTGGCCGCGGTTGCTGCTAGCCAACATCATGTTTATTAAATAGCAAACAATTACAAAGACATACAATTCCTACAACGTGTCGGGCTGTTTGAGATTTGATGACCGTCTATATGGAACCCTTTGTGACGTAATGATTGAGACGTCATCATACAGGCGCTGAGCTGATTATGACCTCATACGAGGTCAGGTGATGGATGGATACTATGGAAAGGTGAATTCCCCATCTACATATTTTCTACATTTCCCGATAGATAATAATAATCCATGAATTATATGGGTACAATAAACTAGATTCAGGGTTTTTTCCACGCGTCTATTCACTCTATTATACTTTAGTAGATCTAAGCCACTATAATACATAATATGCATACACGCATATTAACAGGGCTCTGGTGATCACGTCTCTAGTATGCCTTTTTAGAGGCTAGCTTTAAATAATTCATTGCTCGAACAATACAATATGTTCGAAGCCTTTAACACTCATATTAGCCAAAAATGGCGTATGCAGTGGTCTTGAGAATTGCCCATTTGCCGAGCAAGAGAAGACTATTTTTTTTAATTTACCACTGGGATGACTGGCTCGATACCCGAACCAGTCATTTCAGTGGTAAATGTTTAAAAAAAATTGTCTTCCCTTGGTCTGCAAATGGACATATTCTACGAGGAAATTAAAATTTTCTTGAACAAATTCGAGGGTTAAAGGGTTAAGATTTATCTGAACATTTCTGTTTAGAAATGAATTTGCTGATTCAGCACGGCTGTCATGATTCACGTGAATGGCTACTGACTGAGGGAGGAGGGTGGGGTGGGTGCATGGACGCGCGACTCATTATAGGTCTACTACCTAGGCATTCGAAAGCATTATATACATACACTACCGTAATGTTTCCATTGGTCTGCCAGGCGTTGGTCTGCCAGGCGTTGACTCTCTGACTACGCGTACGTCTGATGGCGTGTAGTATCTGAGAATTACGTTATATGTCAGGATTAGCTCTGGTCTCACACTTAATCAAATCCGGGAGCAGGAATTGTGTATTGGCAGACTCCGGATAGACCAGGAACCGGTGGCGCATATGCCCATCGGATTTTAATTAGTCTACACGTTAACTTTCTCCCGCCCATGCTTTTTCTGGTGAAGTTGTGACTAAGTGGAAGCAATATTTACCTGCCGAAAGAGAGATGGTCTTCAGAATCGTTACTGAAATAGGCCATAAAGAGAAAATCTCCTCCCCCACCTACCCCATCCCACCCACGTAAGCAACCCAAACCAACCCATCCCAGCCCAATCGACCCCATCCACCCCAGCTCACCCACCCTCTCCGTTCACCCGTCTGTTTCGAGACAAATATTTCGTCTTTACGAGCAAATCTCAGGGGAATCGGCATTGGTTGAGGAGGTGGTTGGAGCTGGGGTGGTGGGTGGTGGTGCTGGGAGAGTGATAACAGCCATCTGAGTAGACCTCGTACCCAACAGGTATGACTTTATGCCATATTACTAATGTAACTACACTTACATTAAAATGAACTACTTACTAATATCCGAGATACCGATTAACACTTTAATGACTAAATTTGTTCAAAAAATTAAAATATTTACTCTTTGAAAGCCCATTTGCAGGCCTAGAGAAGACTATTTTTGAAAATTGACCACGGCAATGACTGGCTTGATAACCGAGCCAATCATTCCAGTGGCAAATTTTCAAAAATTGTCTTCTCTGTACCGCAAATTCAAAATAGTCTTGCAAGTGATGTTGCATATTTTGGATTGAATTTGTCTGGCAGTTCTTGGTGATTTAAGCAACAACTGTCTAAAAAATTAGCGTAACACTTTAATGACTAAATCTGCAAGAAAAATTAAAATATCTGCTTATTGAATGCCAATTGGCAGTCCAAGAGAAGAGTATTTTTTGACAATTTACCACTGATATGACTGGCTCGATAACCGAGCTAGTCATCCCAGTGGTAAATTTTCAAAAAAATACTCTTCTCTGCAAATGGACATTCCTCAAGACCACTGCAGTGGCCGGTTTGGGCCGGCTTCGGCGTGAAAGGCTTAAACATATTCGACGTAAAACGACGTACTTAGTACGTATAGGCTTACCGGTACATAACTCTAAAGCCTCGCCTGTTACACATCTAGAACGTCCTACACTTGTATTATTATATTTTGAGATAACTTAATCTTTACATTTATGATTTTAGATATGATTTACTTTAATGCACAGTTTAGTTCGACTGCGTCGTCCGGTTCACGGTTCTAACAGTCCTGCTATAGCAACCTATACGTATTAATAACTATGTAATGCTACCGAGATCCAGTTAATGATTCGATTCTGTATATTGTAAATATAAAAACTCAAACCCGAGGTATGATTCACAAAGAGCGGGTTCGTTTGAGCTACTGTCGTTCACACTAGTGTCGGATTGAATTCGTTCGCGGGAGTTTAGCGGAGTTAAATAGCAAGCGTGATAATGCAGGTTCTGGGTCACTCGATATTAACACAGTGAGGGTCTATAACCTGCGTTATCATGGCATGATTCGTTCGCGCGCGATAAAGCGTGTTTATCCAGCTGGGGATTCCCCTGTACATTCTCTAATAATTTTACAGTTGCGTTGACTATGGTCCAAATATTGATACGGTGACGCATCACTGGATTCGTTTTTACCGCCATCGCGTACTCGGTACACTTAGGTCGTGTTCGCATTAGATTAGCTAATCAGATGGAAGATCAATCGATCGCACATTTCCGTTTACAAGCAAACAAATCTTTGCGCTCGATCGGGCTTAGTCACTTACAACCACAAGGTCTATTAATAATAATAATATTAATAATAATAATAATAATAATAATAATAATAATAATAATAATAATAATAATAATAATAATAATAATAATAATAATAATAATAATCTATATAGGCCGATTAGCAGTATTGATTTGGGCAGTTATCCACGAATATCAATGACAGAGTCTTGCAAATTATCGCGTCATAGAATAGCATAACGCGAAAGACATTATTACAGTACAGCTAAAAACGTATTATTGTTACAAAACAAATTAAAACATGTATTTGACTATTTTGAGCTTAATTTGACTGAAAACCATTGCTGCCCAATGCAGCAATGCCTTCCAATCAAATCAAGACCAAAATAATTAACAGAACATTTCTTACATCGTGTTAAAAAGTCTACTAACTAGTTAAAATTGTACTAACTCGTTAAAATCGTACTAAGTGTCATGTTTCTGTGTTCGTTTTGGAAGCACGGCTATTTATGAGCTGTGCTGTATAGGCTGGGTTAATACACCTTTCCCGCATTCGCGTATTCTATATAGTATTATAACTGTATTATTGTGAATTAACTAGGACACTGTTTTATGGTTTGATGTGTAAGTGCAATCTTGCAATATTACACGCTTCTAAACATCGGCCTATTGCACGATCCTCGCCCTCTCACTCCGCTACCCCACGAACAGCGTAACTATGTGAATGGGCGTATGTTAGAATTGTTAGTACGATGGCTTCTATATTGGGCATGGCACTGTCTTGCAGGAGTGTATGACCGTATTTTAACACGGGGGGGGGGGGGGGGTGGTGTGGGCGGGGTGTGTGTGTGTGCTAAACTATGGGTGGGGCCAATACCTATATAGGGGGCGTTAATGGACCACCCCACCCCACCCCCATCCACACACTCACACCCACCCCACCGGGAGCGGCGCATGTGGGCGGGGCAGGTTAGGCAACATTAACATCTTGGAGCTGCCTGACCATCCGGTGGAGATGGAAAATGAAAAGGGAACTGCCACGCCATACAACGATGGAATAACCTTCAACAGCAAAGACTAAAAGACTTAAAGACTACCGTCTTTACTGTTGAAGGTTATGCCATCGTTGTATGTTGTAAATCGTAATAACATTAGAAAAGCCTCTAACAGATCTTAATATTATTCTCATCGATGCAGTCATTTTATCTGTGTGAGAGCCAGGTAGTGACGCTAGTGATACCTATAGCCGATGGATGAATCGAGTATGTAAATGACGTCATACGCAATCACGTCGCATGTAGGCTGCCGTCACAATCAAAATGCGTAATGCAGGACGTAGCTAAGTCTGTCATGAACTTTTAAATGTCCAATTGTATGTCTTTATTATTTAATAAACATCATGTTGAAAAGTTTGAAACTAATGTGACCGGGCGCAGATGCTGACACGGGCAACAACATCGCCGAGTCAACTCTATTAGTTTCAAGGTATTCAACAGCTCACCTGTATAGTTAGGTTGAACATGGGATTCTGGAAAGTCATGGTTCAAAGCATATAACTCGATCTCAACACGCCGTGCATCAAGAAACGGAAATACCACATCCAGGCTTATTTGAATAGGATTACACGTATTGGCCCCGGAATCCTATGCTGTTCAATGCATGGAATTGTGTTACGTACCTTCATTGAATAGCTTCAGTTAATACTTTGAACACGAACGATCATATTCAAAAGATATATTAACATATATTGAAAGTAAGTTGACTGGGAGATATTAATATCTATTATAACGAGATCTGCCGCTCAAATTAGTTATAAATTATTTGAACTTAAGATTTTAGAAATTCAAAGTTTGATGGAATAATAATGGAAGCGGTTTGCGATTAACTTCACTCAAGGGAAGTCGGTCTGTGTGGTATGTAAGTGTTGCATGCGAAGAGTAACTCCCCTTCGATATGGGCATGGGAGCCTCGTTCACGTCTAACCCGCCTATCCGCATAACATGGCAGGCGCCACCTTCTCACATGAGAGTGCGCGTACGCAGACGCGTCATTCTTTAAATGCTTAATAGGTTTAAACCGCAAATGGCTGTATAATGGAGGATCCACTTTGTATCGATGCACATGCAGCAAAGTAGACAACAGACCAATCAAAATGTCGCATTTGACACTTATGGCCATACTTACACATACGCCACGTACTAAGTACACTTAGTGAATTCGGACGCATACGATGACCAACGTCACATTATACACAACGGTGTAACCATTGTAACCCAACGTAATATTGCCACTGCTATAACACATGTATATAATATTTATGAAATACATTAGCTATAAGTAGTTGAGCCAACATATGCCCAAAAATGGTAATCCAACGTAATTTGCCACTTCTATGCAATGCTGGCCCAACCCCCACTCCCACCCATCACCAATGGCGACAGTGCCACCGAATTACCAACTTTGGCCCAATGCTCAATAGTCAACAGCGACCATGGCAACCAATCAACAACGTTGGCCCGACGAAGTAAACTTATCTGGGAAACAACCTTATTAATCCTGGCCAGCATGCTAACCTTTGGTATGCAGGAATGAAAAACACTGTCGATCAATACCAATTATTGCTCAGCAGATAAGTGACTACATCAGCGGAACAGTTCAAGTGGTGATGCACCCACTAAAATTGTCATGGATTCTGGGACTTCTTTTTGACAAGAAGTCACGCAAAATTCAAAATGACTGTCATTCTTCCCTATAAGATTTGATCACGTCATCCGATCTGAATGATCTTGACATCGAATCATGTCTCTGACTAAGAGGAACCGGGATTCAAATTGAAAGTTCTCTAAAGCGTCTCACTAATATTTAATTTTAGTTCATTTAGTAGAAATATATAATGCTTACTAATATTTAACCTACATGCGGATATCTCTGTATCATGGGGTATACGGTGTGGAAATAGAACTAGTAATTTGATTCAGAAGTCAGCCACATCCTCTGGTTGGCTTCCTGTCAGCGTCCTCGCTGCTTCCTCACATTTATCCCTAGCTCCAAGTAGTTGACAAAGGGCACAGGGCCACGCCACTATAATCAGAGATGGCTCCAAGTATTAGGGCAAAGATAAGTTTGTCATCATGTTTGGAAGCCTGCAAATTAAGATGACTGCATCGAGATCTGCTGGAACTCTATTTCAGAGCAGGGGATGTTATATTAGAGAACGGCGGGATTAAATCTGCCAGCTTCAAGCATCATCAGAACACATTAAATGCGCCAGTTTACAGCACATAGTGTTTACAACCTCCTAAAGGCAGCCTACACCGATTATTGCTCAGAGGCCGACTCACATTCACATGGGATTCCTCAGTTTCAAAGATCAATGTCTAAGATGCAATCAGCAATGTCTACAATTACAGTTCTGGAATGATCTGTTATCAATGGAACTGGCGATCCTCTCACTGTCCAGCGGATCCCGGAAGCCAATATCATTCTGTACTGTCAAGTGTTATTTGAGCCGATAGCATTCTTCATTGACAAGAGCAACATGAACTATAAACAGTGTTTTCCAATGCAATTCAGATACCCGATGACCGTAAATAAGAAAACACACATAAGGGTGGCGCAAATTGAGTCGAAAATTATCAGCAAGTCAATGATATTATCAACGGTACTGGGGTGAAGACACGTCACCACTGGAAAGATGGATGGTGGCTGGCACAGAAGCCAGTAACCTAGTTGTCAGTGTTGCACAAACGAGGTAGACGACGCGAGTAGGTTTAAGGTGATGAAGGGCATGGACAATCCTTTCTAGGAAGAGGCTACGTACCTGTATATTCTCGACACAAATGATATTACCCATCACCGCGCTACTGAAATGATTGACATTATGAAAGGAAAAAAATCTACTAACGGGGATTTATGAAGCAGATTTAAATTGAAAACGAATTCGCGTGATATGAGGCAATCAAGAAGAACAAGATGGACCTGTTTCAACAAGAAATGGCGCTTGGTGATGCAAAGCTAAAGGTACAGAAGGAGGACAGCCAATTCTTCTCCAAGCTCCTCGCTTCAACCTATAGTAGAGCTCGGAAAATTTCACATCTGCTAGAAGACTACCTGCAGCTGTCTTTCTCTAACGTCATGTTGCAATGAAAGAAACAGAACCGCAGCCTCAGCATACTGGCATACTCTAGAAAGACGCCTGTGTTAAAATGTCAGATGTCAAACCAGAAGCTGATGCCATCCTCAGTGATAGGTTAGCTTTTATGCACACTATGCCATCACGAAGATCAAATGTGCTGTATGCAACGCTGGATGTGCATTCATAATACAAGCATACTGTTCTAAGAATTATGTGGCTGACATGATTACTCACCAAACAGCGCCAAAAAACACAAATAAGATGATGCAATTTGAATAGGCTCCCAGTAACGAAAGGCATGAAGATCTTAGTGTATAACAGACTTGCAACAACACGAGGCAGCAACGTTCTTATGATCAACGGCAGTGCCATAAATACCATAGTCAGTGCAGTGATCGATTAGCTCTCCAGGACTTTGTTTCATAGAAACTGTCTATGTATTTCTTTCTGCCAATGGCGGAACCAGAAGTGGATTCATCAAGCCCACACTTGGATCAGAGAAGACTATCGATTATCTTCTTGCATGCCGTCACAGGCTATGATGTTACATCAGCCTTCCATTGCGAAGTGGATATGGATTCAAATAATATGGTGTCTAATAATTAATTGCAACTAACAGATAGTATGTATGTATGATTACTGTATTCTGTGGCTGCAGGAGTAGAAACATCCTACAGCTGCAATCAGTCCTTTTTTTTTATTTTGCCCCCTGTTTCTTGTACTCAGCCGAAACTCTTAGCTTCCGAAGGTCCATTCTTGACTCGAGTGTACCGAGTCCTGCTTTCGTAACGTAACCTCGTAGCACGCTTAGCAGATTTATGCAATGACGTCCTCTCCCGGCTGTGCATTTGCTGGCTCCGAGTATGGCGAATTCCAAGGCTCTCTGTGCTCCTGTCTCTTCTGACATCCTCAGCACATGACCAAACATGGACCATCTTTGCTGGCCGACTTTTACAGACAGCGGCGACGTATTATACATCGTGTATAGTGCATCATTGGATATTAATGCTGTCAGACAATCAGTGTTCAATTGTATATTTGATCTACGAATCCATCGGTTCCAGAAGGAATGGACAGCTATGTTCCCCATAACGCAGCGTGCAGTAATGCCAGCAGTACTGCAATGCAGTGAGCCCAGGATTGTACATTTCCTCCATGGTTCGCCTACACGAAGTGGATCCTTATTTTCTTTAGTTTCATGCTTTGTAGATAGGTATATGTGGGTAAACTCTGTTTTGGATTCATTCATAGAGATTCTCAATTTTTAGTTTGCATGCAGCCATTGGGAGAAGTTCTTCAATCGATTTCTTTTCCTCGTCTATGAAGTCCACATCGCTGGCATATTCCAGTATTGACACTGGTGGGGGGGGGGGGGGGTTTGGTCTTGTGGAACGGACTTCAATGCAGCAGTAAGGTAAAATGTAAAAAGCAAAAAAAACTTCTTCCTGGGCGGGGAGGAAGTCGGGTGGTCGATTGATGTATCAAACTCTACAGATATATACCGATGACTAAAAGGTGAATTTAAGTTATTATATTATTAATTTTGCACCGAGTACAAGTAGGTGCTCTAAGGTCAGTTTAGACCTAATTGTCTTTTTAACTGTATAAATTGTAATGGCGTGCGTGGTTTCTAGAACATTTTATCTAGAACCTTTTTCTATCTTTATGTTCATTATTCATTATTATAGAAAATACCGCACGTGCTTTAACTTACACTACTGACTTTCAATAACGCACACATTAGTAAAATTAATTATGGCAACACTCCTTCATTAGGGCCATTTCTTGTAGACACGCGAAATGGCACAATTCCGTAAACGTTAGATAGGCTCAGCTATCTCAAATAGGAATTATCAGTAGGTAGAGATGGCTGCTCCACCGAAAGTCGACTGTTAATTGCAAAGTGACTTTTACGGCACCACAACCGTTATATAAGTGGACCATATGTATATACGTGGTCAAACAGTCTTTATGGCCTTCTAATTCCCTTGAGTCGTTGTCTCTTTCTACGCTTCTCCGGCCATCTGGCCAATGAATTGTCTTGGTAACTCAATCCGCCGATTTGGTAAGAGCTGATCTCCGAAAGTATTGGGGTTTCTTAACAGCTAGTACCAAACCGGCGATGCTTCACACATTTCCCCTAGTACATTCACGGCTACCCAATAGGATGGCCTTTAAGCTAAAGTATGTTTCTCACTGCGAAAACACTTTAATTAAAATAACACGACCCTAGCAGCGAACGTCAGGGCATTTTAAACATAATCCTAAACGCAGCTAAAATTAGCTCACAGGGAACGAGCCTAAAACGGTTCGTTCTCGGCACTTCAGGTGACGGCTAAAGACACAATAGTTGACTAACGCATAGTTGACAGGGAGAGCTATTAGGCCTCCACGCCTTTCAGGAAGGTCACCATAGTCAGCTATTCGTTTCTTCGACCCCGCCACAAATAGATACAGTACTTACTGAATATTTCTGTCACGTCTTTTATGCTTGTCCTTTGTTATATGTGATCGCATCAGACACTCAGTTAGGAGTCGCTTTTCAGCTTCACTACCAGTCACCCTGGCAATCTTGTATGCGCAGTCGGCCTGAGGTAGTTGGTCAATGAGTCAGCCCCGAGACGGGGGCTCGAGCACATACACCTGGAAGATGACCTGTGTTCCAAAGTTAAGTAGGAATAAGCCATTAGCGGCCTAAACAGTTATGTATCTGGACCTAAAACTTAATTGTATTGTCTAGCTCCACAAGAAGGCCCGCCGAAATAAAGTGACATCTACTAACTTTACAATAGAGATTTGCCCTGGACGACTTCTGTTGAAGTCATCTAGCCGTGTCTATCAACACGTAATGCAGTACGCATCCCAACAATATACTTAGGACACACATGCAATTCATCTCATCTTTCATTGTCGGTTTAGGACGATCAGTTAGCTGATCCTCCTCCTCCGTCTTTGGCGTAGAGTTGTTCCTGAGATGGAGGCCCTCGTGAAGCATTATCCTCACTGAGGCGAAAGCTTCTCGTTACAAACAATGTTATCCCGTGCTATATTTGTTGGAGGCCCGCCTGAGACACGTAGTCCTCGTAAGAAGAAATATCCGGCCAACAGGGTTCTTTTATGCCTACCAATTCGTAACCTTTATATCTGAATGGTGTACTGAGTGTTCCTCGTTATGACAACTCAACCTTCCCTTACATATATATATATAAACCAACAAATTTTGGGCCTGCTCATCGTACCGGCGCTGAAAGGTCCCTTCAAACTATTTTCCTAAACTAGCCAGCCCTCGACCCGCTGAGCTATAAAGCCTTATTTTACAAGGTATTGACAAATTATCTGATTATGTAACGTCATACGGGGCACACAAATAGCTGGGATGAAACGGTGGTCTTTAATTTTGGCGGGACAGCTTGCCTGGCCCCACTGGAATGTAACTGTATCACCGGTCCTAGAGGCCAGTCTCTGTATCCGCCGGTAGCATGCACTCTTCCTCCTGCATCCCCGAGTCCAGCTAACCAGCAACGCCATCGCACGAGCGCGTACATGGGTGCGGGTTGCATGATGAAGACGCCGAGGGTGGGCGGCGCAGACCTGCCGGAGCTACATTTCTCTATAGCTTTCGCAATACAATGTCACCATTTTGGCACAGAATTAGTTTGGACTTTTTTCTCTGCAATATTAGCAGCTGATATAAGAGTGAGAATAGATAGAAGATGAGATATATGTGAGAGTGGGTGTTGTTTGGTTTGTATTAATTATTATTATTATTATCATTATTATTATTATTATTATTTTGATTATTTTGATTATTTTGATTATTTTGATTATTTTGATTATTTTCATTATATGATTGTTATCCTTATCATTGTCACTGTTATTATTATTATTATTGATAGGCGAGTGACCCTGTGTCATCAATTCACGAGACAGGCCCCATGCCGTAATCGTCATACATCGCAAAACATGGTGGGAGAAAATCTTCAGAAAAGTGGATTGACCCGTGCGTCTGTGACGATGTCGCAGAAAAGCTCCCCGACGTCTGCACACGCACGCACGCACGCACGCACGCACACACGCACGCACGCACGCACGCACGCTGCACGCACGCACGCACGCACGCACGCACGCACGCACGCACGCACGCACACGCGAGCGTCAATCCACTTGACGATATGGTATTCCACGATTTGCGTGGTGCATTGACCTTGACCTTGGCGTCTTAGTTACATCCCCGATGTCTGCACAGGTGAGCACTCTGTTTGCGCACCCACACACTTACGCACTCTTGCACGCACGCACACACACACACACACACACACACACACACACACACACACACACACACACACACACACACACACACACACACGCCCGCCTTTGCGCATGTATGCACAATTACACATACACACCAACGTGCACACACGCACGCACGCACTCGCGCATGCACACACTTCCTCCCTCACTCACTAAACTCACGCACACAGGCACGGTAACTTCCCCAGTCTTTACACGGGTACCCATTATACTCCTAGGTGGAGAAAGGCAACGAGGAGCGAAGGAGATTGCCTATGTTTCCAGTGATCGTCAGTTGGCCAAACAGTGACGCGATTCCGGGGTCGTCGGTTTCAGGTCTCATTTGTATTCTATAGTTGTTGTTGTTGTTGAGTTGGTTTTATTGGCTACTTACACCTAGATGTAGTTGAGTCCTGACATTATCTTAGAGGTGTTTCCCCGAAGGGTTGCGTAGCTCCCCCGAAGGATTGTGAAAATCAATGTCAAAACCGAAATAATCAAAATTTAATCATGTTGCAGGGGTGAGTGCGGCATTGCCGCCGGCTCCTAATGTACAGTTGCTAGGCGTGTGCGCGTCTTGTGGTGGTGCTTTTTGCTTGGGGACAGGATGGGGTTGGTGATGTGGATGGGTGGGGGATACATTTATTGGGTGAAGATATAACTTAGTATTTGGTCTGGAGGAGGGCAGAGTCTGAAAAATTAAAACTAGAACGAAAATGCGGGGAAAATTGAAACAAATATATTAAAGTGAGATGAAAATCAAAAGTAAGGCTATCAAATCAAGTTGAAGTAAATTAAGGTAATGCCATGTGAACCGAAATATAAAAAAAATGGAAAATTGAACTGAAAGCCTAGTGCACGTGAACTAAAAAGCTGAGAATAGAAATTAAAATCTGAACCTGTTGCAGTTGAAATATTAAGATGTTATTGGTTTGACTTTTCTCAATTTTCCCAGGGGAAGCTACCAGGCCCGCCTACTTTTCTAGAGTACCAACCCGGGAGCCAACCACTCATAACGCTTTCTCAAATTGTACTCCACTTGCCTCTCCAGGCTTGTAGTTTTCCTAAATTTTCTGATCAGTCCCCCAACAAACGCATGTTGGGGTGGGAGACGGAGCGGGGGTGGTGGATTTGGAAACGGGAGAGTGTGTGCATCCATGTCATGGGGGGGGGGGGTGTGGAGCAGCCTTAATAGAGGAAAAATTAAAAAGGAAAATCTAGTGTTTGTAAAAGATTACATGTATATTCTTTTTACATAATATATGTTCATTTACCGTTCGACAGAAATTTTCAAAAATACTCTTGTTTCGATGGCTTCTAAACTTCGAGAAAATACGTCGCCTCGCCTGAGATAGATGCAAGCAATCCGGCACCAACTTGAGTGATTATATTAAGAGGTTATTGGTTTGATTGGCATCTATCAAGTCCCTGATTACAGGCCCCATTCACGCCATATCTAAGCTGGTTTTATTTCAGTCTATTATTGGTAACTTCCCCATTTTTTACACTGGTACCCATTTATACACCTGGGTGGAGAGGGCCAACGAGGAGAGCAGATTGCCTATGGTTCCACCGATTGCCTGTCAGCAACCTGATCGTCTGACAATCGACCGGGATTTGAAACACGCCAGGCTGATTATCAGTCGACAACACTAACACGATGTCTCCCCTGAGTGATTATACTGTTATTGGTTTGATTGGCGTCTATCGAGTCCCTGATTCCAGGTATCATTCATGCCATTCTAGGCTGGTTTTTAATTCAGTCTAGTTTTGGTAACTCGCCCAGCTTTTACACTGGCACCAATTTATACTCCTGGGTGGAGAGAGGCAACGAGGAGTGAAGGAGATTGCCTATGTTTCCAGCGATAGTCAGTTATTCGAACAGAGACGCGATCCCGGGGTCGCCGGTTTCAGGCCCGTTGGTATTCTCTACTTGTTGTTGTTGTTGTTGTTGTTGTTGTTGAGTTGGTTTTATTGGCCGCTTACACCTAGATGTAGTCCTGACATTATCTTAGCGGTGCTTCCCCAAAGGTTATTTTAATTCTGTACACAGATTCGTGATTTTCCACGAATCCTGGTCATGTTCATTCCACGGATGAACCAAATCAGCCTCGTATTACCAATTTGATAATACGGGAAGTTATACAATAAATGCAGCCATTCCCCATACTGCCTTAGCAGCACAGGCCTGGCAGGCTATTAGACGCGCATGCGCAATGCGCGCTTTCACGCACGTAGTCGTTTTTACACTCATAGATTCCTCCAGGGCTATGTGCACTGGTTTATAGGACTGTACTTGTGTGAGTTTGGAGCAAACCAGGCCAGGCCGTTCTTTGGCGGACGCTGAGCGATCCGCACTATGCAAGGGTACGCGCGTCAGTGAATCGACAATGCCCTGTGACACCTAAATGAGTAGTTATATTCATAATTGATATTCCCCTTCTTTACAAGTTGCAATGAGGTGTATCTGTCAACCTGCCCGTTCAGCCCTCCAATGCTCAGGAATCCGTACCTAATGTGATTGTGATAATCTTTGCCAAAGCCGGAATTACCTTTAAAAGAAGCCCACTGCCTAACAGTCCAGCGGATAAGCCCCAGATTTTAGCGGAATTGTTCAATTGTGATAAAAGCAGCAACATTGACACATTTGTACCTTATTTTATGCACGGTCAAATAGAAGCAAGACACATTCGATATCATATATGAGATCGGGGGAATTAATTTTTGAAATGCAAGTGTGACATTGCAGGGAATGAACACCGCTTAACAAGAACTACACTTCAAAGTTGTATTTGTAGTCAAAATATATAATCTAGTTCATATCATACTTAGGTGGAAGGTAGCGTGCGGTTCTGAGGACGTGTGGTAATTTTGGGGTCAAAAGGTCCAAGGTCAAGGTCACTACATCCCAATTAACTAGAGGCCCAAAGGCTATGACGCTCATATGGATAACCTAATTTCTACTTCCTGATTACTTAAGGCGATTTCTTTCATCTAAATGGCGTATGATAATACAAAAGGAGCTTGCTGACTATTTTATTGGTTCCAATAGGATTAACATTTGACCTTGAATAATGTGTACAAACGCGAACGACGTTGGTATTTTACACATTTGTGCATGTTATCTTCAATATAAACACGGCCATAGATTAAACACGATATAGGATACATGGATGATTATACGTACTAGTTAAATATATCACAGTTATATTCCACAGTTATATTCCTCATTTGCTAAATGTTATTTTGAACTTGCTCAAACATGTTTAAAGTGATTTTACTTATCAACGCGTATACATGTGTTAGGTAATGAGAATTCTCTCACATAACCTATGTTAAATTATTTATTTATAGTAGCATTTTGATGCCCTAGTTCACGCGTTTTAGATCATCAATGAATGAGCAAATTGTAACACCAGCTGTAGAACATACTACAAACAATGGCAACGCGGTGTGGGACAGGTTCTTTTCAGCCAGCCTCTAGCGGTTCTAGCACCGGTGCTACATCCTAAGTGCTCGTAACTGACTAGAACTGTTGTGTTTTGTACCAGGAACTAACTGACGAATCGCTCATTTGTCAGGATACCAGATGTTAGCTAACATTGCACGAATAGCATTTAATGAACTTGGATGGGTACCAATGAACATCAATATTTCGCGACTTGATAATGGTAATGTAATTAAACAGACGTTAACACCATACGTTTTGACATAAATCCAGTTCGCGATGAAACTACAAAGCGCACAGAAACGATAACCAGAGGATATTCTAACCGACATTAGTCTGGTTAAGACCCGATCTGTTCGAGGATTGTGGAATGTAAGGCCGTTAGTGTAATGTTGTGCTTCTTTTATGATGAACCTGGAGTAGATCTCCATAAAGCATTTATTACAAACATAGACAATGGTATTTATGTTAAAAATTTAAGTCTGTCCATCAGGTCCACAGCGTGATCTCATCTCTGGAAGCACCATTTAAAAGGGATGTTGATGCACCGTATGTATTTAAGTAATAATAATGTCCAGGTTAAGAAATCGTAAACCCAGGGCTGGCTGCTCAAAGACAGAGGCGTTATTAAAAAGATCACAAATTCTGGAAGGATGATTCTTCCTTCTCCTTCTTATCAATATGATTCCGATCAAAATTTCAAACGCTGAAATTGATTAATATTTTTAATAAGCTGAAGAATTAGTTGCTTTCTAATAAATAAATAAGAACCGATAGGTTAGATAAAGGTCACAAAGAATGGATGATCAGATGAATATAATCTATTGATCAATTATATGACGTCATAATCAACTACGTCACATGTATGTTGACGTCATAATCAATTATATTATAAATAACATAATTAAGTCTGTCATAAACGCCTAATAGTTCGTGAAGTGCGAATTGTATGTCTTTACCATTTAAAGCGACGCTAATCTTGTCTCGAATGTTGTAATGTACCGATAGAGTATGGTTTATAAATTCCATGTCAGTCATATCTTGTCACATTCCCCTACCTGTATCACACCTATCATCTTTGTAATATTGCGTAAATGTTGAAAAGTGATCGCCGCCATTTTGTCTCCTCAAACAATAGTGCGTGATGTCATGTAAGTGCCAAAGTAGTGCAGCATTTTTTATATAATACTCATCTTGTTGAATATTTTGGAACTAATTTGACTGGAAGTTGTTGCTGCCTAAGGCAGCACCAACTTCCAGTGAAATTAGTTTCAAAATATTCAACAACTTACCTGTATGGCGGCTTTTACACTACATTGTCAAACTATAGATGTCACCTCTATGACTGAGCGTATATACTGAGGCAAACGCATTTGAATTTTTCTGATTGGTTGAAAGGTAAATTATGGCAGCCATCATAGGGTGTAGAAATGTACCAACATTTAGCTACTAGAGCCAGAATACCTTTCTTTAGCTGCATGATAAAAAGCTTAATATTACCTGCATGATTTATTAGTGCCATATTAGATTACGTAAATAGCTATCAAGAGATACGATTAGTTATCCTTTAATAAACAGTATGTTGAATATTTTGAAACTAATTCAACTTGGCGCTGTTGCTGCCATAGGTAGCAACAGCACCCAGTCAAATTAGTTTAGACACGAACGTTGGCGTTACTGTAAGCTCTGGAGGGACACATTTCTAGCCATACCCCGCCAATTTCTAGCTATACTCCGCCAAATTCTAGAGATACCATCCCAATTCTAGCTATGACCCGCCCATCTCTAGCTAATCCTTGCCAACTGTATGGCGGACTAAGCGTTGTTGTACGAATTGTATGACTTTGCAACTTCATAAACATGCTGTTGAATATTTTGAAACTAATTTAACTGCGCGTTGTTGCTGCCATAGTTTTCTGGAAATTGAGATTCAGAGAATGCAGGGAGAGATAGATGGATTACAACGCGGGAAACGCGCGGGCGGAGCTTGGCTAGAGATGGGCGGAGCGCAGCCAAAACTGGATTCCTCTATTTCGTAACACACCTGCGTCATTTTGATTGTGCCGTCATCTAAAGTGTGACGTATTTGTTGCTCACTCAAATGGTCCCTTAGAGCGATTGAACTGTATAAAGAAATATAATTAACAGTACTTATATGTGCATACATACCATTAGTAGATGTTGCCAATGATTGCGCCTCGTTTCAATGTACACACATGTGTATTAGTGCCTATGTTTCCGCTAGCATCATCTTATGGCGCAGAGGCATAACTAAGCTGAATAACTAAACTGGATCAGCATACTTGCTAGAATGAGAGTGGCGTTAAGGTTTAGGATTGTATTGGGACTTTGACTACATTTGCATGATAAAAGGCTTAATATTACCTGCATGATTTATGAGTGCCATATTAGATCAGTAAATACCTATCAAGAGATAAGATTAGTTATCCTTTAATAAACAGTATGTTGAATATCTTCTCGATATCTTATCGAATATCTTCTCCAAGCCTTCCTTGTGCTTATGAATAGCAATCAAAATGTTGTTAAAATACGTAACAAAATATTCACGTATCATACCACAAATCGTTGAAGGAAGTTAATTTCAAAACCAATTTACACAATTAGTCTATGCTATTGCATTGGACTGAATAGCTGGTTATTGAATATAAGTTAATATTGGACAAATCTGTAGCACAGCTATGCGCAGAGTTGCTTGAACACTGTTTCTGTTTTTAAATGTGCAAAAGTCGTGTAGATTTATTATTCCATAACTATGCTCATTCCGGAATAAGATGGTTAATGGTTTTATGAGAAGGACACTTTCTTGTCAAAGATAGATCAAGCTGTGACTTGAATGTGAATTTGATACGCGCATTAAAACGTCCAATACACATCTCTATAAGGATTATCTCAAGCGTAACGTGACTGGTACCTTCAATACGTTGTTTACAGTAGTTGCTAGAGGCAGCGAATTGTGGCGTCTAATTGGGAATATTTAAAGCGCCTCAACTTCACGCGTCTGCCTAACCGTATGTCTACTGAATTTCAGCATACTGTGTTTATCATGGGGATTAATTCTGGATGTGCTGAATACGTTGAACACAATTTGACTGAAAGTTGTTGGTGGCTTAGGATCATGTCGATAGTCACTTACAGGACTGGCGGTATGATCAGCGAACGAAAAGAAGAAGAAGAACAACTTTCAGTCAAATTGCTTTCAAAATGTGTACCAAGTCTAGAGTTATTGGCCATTTAAATTCTTGTCTAGTGGCTTGCAGCAATCAGATAGTTAACGCACTGGCGCGTAGAGTACAACGACCCACTGGTTGATGTTCTAGAATTTCTGTGAATCTTAAACCTGGCTTATTTCCCAATATTAAGGAAGTGATATGATAGAATTTCTGTGAATCTTAGAAAACCCTGGCTTATTTCTCAATATTAAGGAATTGATATGATAGACAGTTAAATGTGTGCCATATAGCCTATAACACGGTTCGGTGGGTTTTGTTAAATGCACGATAACTATACTTACGTACACAAATTTATCTGAATGATTTATGGTATGTATTACAAACATTCAAGACACTGCGCCCTGGAAGTATAGAAGATATATACGTTTGGACAGCGTATGTTTTACATGGCTAGAATATATCCCGATAACGCTGGTTACTCTCCCGGTACCGAACCAATACCGCCCCAATACGGCCCTGTATTGGCCCAGTAACGGACGCGTAACCTGTGCTGTCAGGATAATTCTGGAACAGCAAAAACATTCAATCAGTATTGCCTTGTGAACTAACAGTAGTATCATTCCAATAGGCCGGTTCATTACAGTAATAGAAACATTCCGACGCATCACCGGTCCCCGGTGTTCACTGCCGTGCAGTTAGATAGCCACGCGCAAGATTTCACTAAGAATATAAGGTGAGTGTGGCCGGTTCTTTATGTATTCGTGTATTACTCTGTCTTTGTTATGGTTGGTGACTAGTTTTATTAGTTAGTGGGAAGCCGTCTCCATTACCTACACTATTCTCAAAGTAAATGTTCGAGTTCCGAGAAACCTGGAAATGAATGCCGTTATATTCGACTATCTCCAGATAAACAAATTGGCATACATATACCCACCCACGTACACATGCACGCACGCACGCGCGCGCTCGTGCGAACGAACGCGCTCACGCTTACGCACGCACGCGAATATGCAAACCAATATGGCATACAATGCACGTGTCTCTGTTATTAGGCACCACATATTGTATTCGATAGTTGCCGCTTTCCCAGCAAGAATAGCACGTGTGGGTGGCCATATACCCAGCATCGTACTAGCATACGCCCACTCACATCGCTCCTCTGTGTTTTACTCGAAGACGGGCATAGCGGGAGGGCGAGATCGCGCAACAGGACGATGTATGCCCAGTCGTCTTGTACAATCCACACCGCGTTTATCTACCCAGTATAATGTCGATGAAAAGCTGATCAATACAGGAATCCATTTCTCGCTATACAACGTCAATTTTTAGCTAAATTTCGCCAACCTTGTATGGGTGTTGAATGTTAACGCTTAGAAACCCTCGTTTGAAGACTCGCGATAAGGTAACTATACTGGTAAGCTGTTGACTACTTTGAAACTAATTTGATTGCGTGGAGCTCATACTGCCCTGGGCCGCAATAGCTTTGCTAGCGCAGACGACAAATTAGTTTCAATACATTCAACAGAATGATTAATGATTGTTATTAAGTTGTAAATTCACAAAGGACCTTCAATGCCGACGCAAATAAGTGACAGATTTTGATTATGACGTCAGATACGTGATCGACAAATGGGCCCCTACCATTGTGCAATATGGCAACGACGTTGATGCCCAATTCGCGCACTTTGTTAAATATTCAATTGTTACATCTATTTATATTCACAGGCGATGGCCGAACAGCTACAGGGAGATTCGGCACACGCCCCTGTTGTGCGGACACTAACTACTTCTGCTGAAGAGCAATCAGATGAGGCGAAGAAGAGGTTTACCGATTTGAGGAGATCTTCGACATTGATTAACAGATTAAAGCCTAATGATCGTGCAGCGGTAAGAAGTGAACTAAATCTCCACCCGACTGAAGTAGTAGAGTAGGGACGTGATAAACCGGTGGTTAAATTGCCCGAGAGCTTGATGACGTCATCTCACCTGAATATTAGGCCATGCCTCCTTTTCCAAAAAAAACAGCCACTCAAATTTGATTGGTAGAGAAGTTTTGCGGTAAAAAGGGGGCGTACCCTAATATGCAAATAAGATGACGTCATCAAGCTTTCAGCAAATCAGAACAGCCATTTATTGCTTCTCTGCAGTTTGGACAGTATATCTAGGATGATTGACATGTAGATATAGATGGATCTACGATGATTGACAGATGTAATGAGACATGAAATAAGATCACGTGACTACTCACAGCCAATCAGAACAGCCATTTATATCTATTCTAGGATGATTTACAGGTGTTATGAGCCATGGAACAGATGGGACTGGTCCAAAATGAGTCACGTGACCGCCCGCAGCCAATCAGCACAACCGATTATATCTCACATTGTTATTAAATAGAGCTGCCAGGTGTGGTGGCTCTGGAGGGCTGGGTAGGGCTGGGGGAATTATACTGTGTTGTTATGTATTCGGACACGAAACGAGATCATATGACCCCCCCTACCCCCCTCATTGCCAATCAGAACAGATGTTTACATCTCAGATTGTTACTGAATAAAGCTATTAGGTGTGGTGGTGTCGGAAGGATGGGTGTGGGGATGGGGAGCTCTACAGTGTTATAACACATTCAAATATGTGCATTACTGTCCGAAGATGTAATGGGAGAGTAGTTCTAAAAGGCTTAACATTCAATGCGTCAGAGTTAATCGAGCCTTCAGTACCATAGATCTAGCTTTCTTGACTGAGGAATTGCAATATAGCGATGTCAAGCCAAACGTGTCCAGGCTCGGGTATGAATATCTATCTATCTATCAAGGATACGGGGCCTTAACATAAGTCACAAGATCCAGCAGTAATACCTAAAAATACAATCACGACTCCCCCCAACGCAACCAATTATAATATTGATTTTGTACAAATGCACGTCTATTCCATGCAGAGTTATAAAAGCTGTATAGGCTACACGTTATATATGGTTCCAAAGTGACCTAACAATAAGACACTACAGAGTTATAATATGTTATAACATGTTCGGCCATGTTCACCCAAATGAGGTCAAGTGAACCCTCGCAGGTAATAAGCACAACCATTTATATATTTGATCATTACTGAATAAAATTAAGGATGTGAAGTGTGGAGGGGTCAGAAGTATGGCGTGGGTGGGAGTTCTACAAAGTTATAACACATACATGCAGACATCTGCATTCCTGCCAGAAAAGCAATGGGAAGGTAGATCACACCTATGATATAAAAGATTCAGAACGTAGATTTAACTTTCCTAAGTGAAGAGCACCAATGTGGTGAGGTCAATTCAAACTCGTTATGGCTCTAGGGCGTATCTATCAATGAAGCTGCACCTTAACATAAGGAACAAAGCCCTTAATTATAATACGATTTGCTGAAGTTATATGCCTGAATGAGTTTTTATTAATCTAATTACACCCTACAAGGGGTATGAATATCTCGGAAAGTAATACTTTTAGCTCAAACTTTGACACCGCAAAGGGACTGGCCATCTATATAATAGTTGTAAATATAATTGTGTCTTTGCTAATCCTCTGAGACCCGATGTGGCACGCTAAGCCTGGTTATATGAATATTTTCCATAATTACACCTGTTTGCGTCTATATTACATTAAGTATGAAGAATTGCGTGTTTGTTACGTATTGGGACGTATGACGTCAGCTCAATTATGACGAATAAGTCTCCATTGGCAATGGACCTTTCCAGTTTTAGCTATGCCCCGACCATTGATTATCAATTTCCAGAAAACTATACAGATAAACTATTGGATATTTTCGAAACACATTTGACTGGGCACTGTTGCTGTCGCACAGTCTAATTAGCTTTACAATATTCAACCGAATGTTTAATAATTAGTAAAGACGTACAATTCGTACAATAACGCGCAGTCCATCACCAATTATGCATTCTTGACCAACTTATCAACGTCGTTAAAGAATTTGAATATCTCAAGCGGGTGCCAAGATATTTTTCTTTTTTATTCTCCTCCTTATCATATAGTAAATACTGGATACTTGACGAATCTGTCACGAAATCCGACCCTTGAGCGTTCAGAGTCAGGACTGGAACAATGGCTGCGTGTGTACAAAACTGCAAGTGTCAGCCGAGGCACCCCAATGAGTACATAAATAGGGGTATCTATTTTTAGTGGTTCTCTTCCCATTGTTGGTCAATCTCTGGCCACTTTGTGTATGTATTTGAATCGATTTTAACACTTTGATCCCTAAATTCTCAAAATCTTAATTTCAGGGTAGCTATACAGGTAAGTTAGCTACTGCATATTTTGAAACTAAGTTGTCAGCGCGCTGCCATTTCCCAGCCAAATTGGTCTCACAATATTCAACAGAATGTGGGTGACCACGTGTGCACAGTTATATATAAATAAGAATATGTATTTATTGTCTGACAAGTCAACCCTTTAATAAATAATGTACACGATTTCCCAAGAGAATTGAAATTTCCCCATGTGGAGATCCATTTGCAGGCCAAGATAAGACTATCTTTGTAAATTTACCACTGCAACGACTGGCGAGTCAGTCATTCCAGTGGTAACCTTTCAAAAATAGTCTTATCTTTAGAGTTCGGTCCGAATATTCGAATATTCGAATATTCATTCATACAGAGCAATATGAATGAATATTCGCATAGCATACAAATATTCGAATATCTAAGGAAAATGACAAACTTAAAGACCAACATCCTGTAGTGGTGGGAACATGACAAAACACCTCTAAGCGAGACAAAACAATGCATTTTCATGACCTTAGCGCATGCGTTGTTCGCCTGGTCTGTGTTTATATCCGCTTTGCGTTTTTAACCGGTTTGCGCTTTGGTATGCCGACAGCCGAGGCTTAGCGGTGTCGTGATATGTGATACAACCACCCCCCTCCCGTTTCGGAGCGTAGGCGGTACGTAATATATAGGGCACTGTATTATAATTAGCTGCTTCACATCACAGTTAAATATACGAGAGGAAGTATTGAACAAAATGCCTCCAAAAAAGATATCATTAATTTGGGACCATTTCAATCTGGACAAGAAAAACAAAACGGCCGTTTGTAAGGCTGACATATTCAGGGCCTACAACTAACCTGTGGAACCACTTGAAATTCAAGCGTGGGTTCCAGAAGGAGGAAGGACGCGATGACACACATATCACAAGCTATTTTCAGCCGAAGTTCTCGTCAAGAAATATGACAGTGACTAACCAGAACAAAAAGAAATAACCGAAAAGCTCGTAAAATTCATAACCAAAAACTATGAACCATTCAGTTTGATAGAGAATCAACATTTCAGGGGGTTAATATGTGCATTAAACCCAACGTACATTATACCGTCAGCAAAAAGCATGAAACAGAAGATGGAGAAGAATTACGAAGAATCTCTTGATGACGTCAAGTCTTGCTTACCCAATGGGACTAACCAGGTGTGTGCGTTGACCACAGATATATGGACATCTGATGTACAGGCAGTATCTTAAATGAGCCTAACTGCATCTATCATAACTGACAACTGGAAAATGACGTCAAAGTGGCTTGAGGTAATAATACTCAACGCACGCACGCACGCACGCACGCACGCACGCACGCACGCACGCACGCACGCACGCACGCACGCACGCACGCACGCACGCACGCACGCACGCACGCACGCACGCACGCACGCACGCACGCACGCACGCACGCACGCACGCACGCACGCACGCACGCACGCACGCACGCACGCACGCACGCACGCACGCACGCACGCACGCACGCACGCACGCACGCACGCACGCACGCACGCACGCACGCACGCACGCACGCACGCACGCACGCACGCACGCACGCACGCACGCACGCACGCACGCAAGCACGCACGCAAGCACGCACGCACGAGGATAGCCATACAGACGCCCCTTTGGTCGATAGTAATAATTGTCAATATAATACTAACTGACTTTAGTCTTTACATAGTAGGCTCTCCGAATACACATGTTGACCTTATAAGTTATAGACAATATATCCAACAATATCTACACTGTGATGCACACATAACCCGGCACTCTTACGTCAGGTACCCGTACGACCACTCATGCTAAAGAACAAGACTTCTGGGGTCACCAAAAGACATTGTGTGTGCGTGCGTGCGTGCGTGCGTGCGTGCGTGCGTGCGTGCGTGCGTGCGTGCGTGCGTGCGTGCGTGCGTGCATGCGTGCGTGTGTGTGTGAGTGTGTGAGTGTGTATGCGTGCGTGCGTGCGTGTGTGTGTGTGTGTGTGATATCCCCATGTTATATAAGGTATACTCACCAAACCTGGCATGTAGGCCTACATGTACCTTACAAGATACATTTCCAGAATTTCTAGAGATGGTTTGTCTTTGTTAATCCATTTTGTGTCAACTGCGCCTCAACATTAAATGCTCAACGTGCTAGTTATAGTATGTTAACCCAAACCGGCCTCTGAAGTGGTCTTGACGAATGTCCATTTACAGGCCAAGTGGCGACTATTTTGAAAATTTACTGCTGGATGGACTGGCTCAGTAACCGAGCCAGTCATTTCAGTGTTGAATTTTCAAAAATAGTCTTCACTTGGCCTACAAGTAGGCATACCTCAAGACCACCGAGGAAGCGGCTTTCTGATCAGTTTCATCATTCAACACTTAAGCTGACACAGGAAGCGTTAAAAGGTCAAATATCTAGGTCACTGTATAGAGGGCGGACTACACGTTTTGACTATAACTCCAGAGTGCAATAACGTAGCTAGAATAATCAAATTTATCACATAGCTTCATAATATCACTGGATACTAATGGTTACTGTTTGAAGTCAAAAGGTTATCATTATTATTATTATTATTATTATTATTATTATAGGTAAAGCCATGCCCAGGGTCCCATACAGCAGAAAACTTGATTGGTCATCTTCAAACAGCTACGGAGGAGTGTAATATCCCAATTCAAAAGGTTGCTATTGTCAGAGACAGCGGAGCTAACATAAAGAAAGCGACCTCTGAGACGGACTTCAGAGTAGACTTGAGTTGTTTCGATCACATACTGCAATGTGCTATTCTTAAACCACTAAGTGATGAAACGGCCTCCGCTATTCTCAAGGAGGCAAGTAAGATTGTAACCCACTTCATCATTCTCCTCTACAGGTTGCCCACCTCCAAGCCGAAGCTACAAAGCAGGACATCTCGTACAGGAAGCTGAAGCAGGAATGTCCAACACGGTGGGACAGTACGTTTGAAATGCTCGAATGGCTGATCGTGATGAAGAGTCCAGTGAGCAACATCTTAATGGACAGTAAAAACAAGGAAACGTGTGATCTTGTACCAAGTGCTGAATTCTGGCATGCAGCATCATTCCTCTGTGCTCCTCTAGAGAAATTGCATGCTATTTCAAAACATTTGAGCAGTGACCAGAACGTTAGTATTTCTTCAACTTATGCAATTATCATGAACTTGTTGACGTATGTAATGAATGCACAACACGCTGATGGTGAACCATTCACCCAAAATTTCAAGAAAATGTTGTGTGAGTATCTTGAGAAAAGGCTCGACGATGATAATATTTCATACGTTATACAAGCATCAACTGTGCTTGATCCGCAGATGAAGGACCTTCCATTTCTCACGGAAGAGCACCGGCGAAAGGCTTACAACCTAGTACGGAGTGAATTGGACTCTATTCTTGAACAAGCGGCAGCCGGTAGCGGCGATAATGACGATATAAGTTGGAATAGCAACCAAACAATCGAATGAAGCAAAGGCAAAGCACCTTGCAACCCCTTTCGGTTCATCATCATTTGATTGTTATGGTACTAGGCCTAAAATTGCCAAGACGCAAGCACAAGCAGTAACTGGCAAAAAAGTTCTTGATGTATATCTGCGTGAGGAGGCGATTGGGTTGGGTGAGAATCCTCTTCCATGGTAGAAGGACCACGAGTAAAAGCATCCACAAGTAGCTCAACTGGCGAAAGTATACCTCGGAATTCCAGCCACGAGTGTATCATCAGAGCGTTTCCTTTTCAAGGGCTGGAATGATTGTAATGGATAAGCACAGCTGCCTGAAGCCACAATCTGCTTGCATGCTGCACTTTTTGAACCAGAACATTTGAGGGTGTTTACATTTCAACACAGATGTCTTGTGATTTAATATAGTAGTTTCTAGTTTGTATTCTGCCCGTTCAGCTCTTGTGTAACCTGTTGCTATGAACAAGAAATCGTTGTCTGCCACAGTAACTAGCATAGTGTTCTTCAAATAATCCCTGTTTTACAGCAGCGAGGCTTAGTCTATATTGCCCAGTCGTCTGAAATATTCGAATAGTTCGAATATTCGTTCATATAATTAAACGAATATTCGAATACAGATTTTTATACGAATACCGAACTCTACTTATCTTGGCCTGCAAAAAGACATTGCTTGAAGAACACTGCATAGGCGGGTTTTGGCAGATTTGACAATTAAAGGGTTAGTTATCCCCAATTTGCTGCCACATTCTATATGGGACAATGTCGCACGATTACCTACCATGACGTAGCTAATTATACATGCCTAGAATCGACGTCAGTGCATGGATATTTCTTTGAATAGCCAACACACACATTGGTGTGATCTTATCAGCAAAGTCTATTAATGGCCAAGCAGTCCAATGCAGACTTCTTTTGTGGTTTGGAGGAATATGACCTTATTGAATGCCCATTTGCATACCAGAATATTATTTCAAAGGTACGATTATCAAGCTAGTCATTCCAGTGGTAGCCTTTCAACAGTAGTCGTATGTTGACCTAAAATGGACATATGGACTGGCAGAGGCCGGTTTTGGCCGCTTTGACCATTAAAGGTTTAATTATCCGACATTTTCTGCCAAGCTCTCAATGGGCCAATGCTGCATGATTATTTAACGGTACCTAACTAATTATAGATGCTTAGCTTCGACGCCAGTGTATGGATATTTCTTTGAATAATCCAAGGGAGAGAATATCATAGAGGAAGGGAGAGAGAGAGAGAGAGAGAGAGAGAGAGAGAGAGAGAGAGAGAGAGAGCAACACCCATTATCATACTTCTACACATTGGTGTCAATTATTGTTTAAGTGTGATCAACAAATCAACAAATCGGATTCTATAATGGCCTGGAGGATATTTAAAGGAACAAGTTGATGATGGGATAACAGATGAAGTAATGGCTCAAATAAAAATAAATAATGAAATGGTAAATAACAATGGTAATTGAGTCATTGGAGTGAACAACTAAGAAGAAATCAAACTGTATATTCTGGGAATACTCCAAATTTATAAAATATGCATGATTTCGATACAATTCAATAAGAAGGGGCACACGTATCATGGCTCAAATTTATATATGAAATTTGACTCTCCACCCCAATTGGACATCATATTGTCACCAAGAGGAAACAATCACCACACAGATATAGGTTACGGAGAACATTTCATATCTCATGACCATCCCAAGTTTTCTGCTATACCTAGAATTCAGTAGAGAGGTGCCCCAAATATCATAGTTAAAAATTTCCCATGCTATTTGGACTGGCCCATATTGTCAACCAATTGTCACTAAAGTAACTAAATCCACAAAGTTCTGTTTCCCATCCAATTCAATAAAATCGCCCACCATAACAAAATTATGTTAGGAAGAGTATTCCACATCGCAGAAACATCAATGATATTCTGTTTCCGATACTATTCATTACAGGGTGATGGCACAAATACCATTGCTCAAAATTATCAATGATATTTGGGCTCAAGACACCATCACCCTGACCCCACCCCACCACCCACCCACTAAATCATGCAGAGAGAGGAGAGGAGATTTCATATCCTACGACCATCCATGGTATTCTGTTTCCCATACCATTCAAAATTACTTAGTATATTTAGATGCCGCCAATTTGGCATCCTATTGCCATTAAGGTGACAAAATCATACACAGAAAAGGTAGGGAGAGCATTTCAAATGCTACTCTTGTCAAAACAGCTTCAGCTCGCAGATTTACAGTTGCTTGCAACTGCACCTTCTAGTTATTATTATTTTTTTTATTATTATTATTATTATTATTATTAATCTGCGATTTATCGCAGATTATTGTTTTTACTCAGGATCTTTCTTATTTTTTTAATTATTATTCTTATTCTTCTCCCAAAGTTTAGGAGCAATCTCCTCCTACAGTTTTCATCCGACCAACTCCAAACCTGGTCAACTTCAAGGACCCATACCACAATCGATGGCTCTTACTTTTATTTTGTATCCACCCAAAAGTTTTCGAGCTACCCACCTTTGAGTGGGCAAAAAGTTTCATAGGAAATGTATGGGGCATTTCAAAATTGATCTTTGAAGTGATATTACAGCTAGAGTTTTCAACTGATCACTACCATACTTGCTGATGATGTTACCACTGGCCATTTGTTCTTTGAAGACCTTTTTTTTTTCAAAGTGCCCGCCAGACTTTTGCCCCCACAATGCATGGAAAAGCTCCCATAGGAAATGTATGGGGATTTCAAATGGATGTTTGAAGTGCTATGACAACTAGTTTTGATCGGATCACTCCCACACTTGGGTAGGATGTTGGCACTGATAATTATTTTTTTCAAAAATATTTTTTTCAAAATGGTTGGCACGAAAAAAATTTGGGCAAAAGTACCAGTTTTCGTTTTTTTGCAGAAATAAAATTAATTTGTTTGGGGAAAAATGAGGATCAGGCGAACCGTTTGGGATCAAAGTGACCCAAAATTAGTTTTTGCAGAAATGAACTCGCGGTGAAAAAGAATTTATTTTTTCAAAATGGCCGCCAAAATGAGTTTTGCTCTGATCGACTTGAAATTTGGTGAACCTCTAGCTCTCATATTGACTTAATTTAATATCAAATTTAAACTTGATCCAGCCAACAGTTTTCGAGAAAATCAGCTTTTGGGTGCCACATATCCCCATAATAAACCTATGGGAACAATATTGGAACAGTGTTATCCCCTATAGTTTCTTCCGATTGTCTTCAAACCTGGCCAGATTCTAGAACATTGAGTGATCTAAAAAGTCTCCAAAAAAAATTTTAATATCGCCGTTGGGATCAAGGTCATTCATGGGTAAAGCGTTCCAATTTTCATGTTTAGCATAAGTTACCTGCACTTCATCATCTTCAACAGGTATAGGGAGGTAATTCATGCCAAAAACTAAAAATTAGTGCGTTTTTTTGCATGAATTGCCTCCCCTTTACCTTTAATTCATTAATCTGTCCTGTATTTGCCATTTAATGGCATTTTCCTTGATTTTGGTAAAGAATCTAGTACAGCAAATCAGGACACATTATGTTATACTTTAGGGTCAAGGCTATCGGTTTTCAAGAAATCAACTTTTCCATACCCTGTGTAAAAGTATGGGAATTTCAACTATGGATCTTTGAACTGCGACACTTAGACTTTTTATCAGATCAGCATCAGACATATTCAATGATCATATGAGAAGAGGACTTATAATACTTCTTAATACCCAGTCATCGCAGATTTACAGTTACTTCAGTAAATGTGTTCTAGATATTATTATTATTATTATTATTATTATTATTATTATTATTATTATTATTATTATTATTATTCAGCTAGAGAAGCGATTTTTCCAGGTTGTTAGTCGTGGACAAGTATCAAACATCGAAGGTTACCTGGAGAGTGGCTTGCCCGTGGACACAAAAGATGAGGTCAGTTAGATAAGCTAAATACCTGAATTTGGCAGGCCTAGTGTATCAAAATGTAAGGATATTAGAATGTTGAACAGAGTTTTAGAAAGATGAGTAATTCCGCTACATGACGTGTGTAATTTCAATACATTGTACTGCTATTATTCTGGAGATTAATGCTTATAACATAAGTGGAATTCAGCAACGGCATGCCTTTAATGAGCTAATACAGTGTACTACTACTATTACTACTACTACTACTACTACTACTACTACTACTACTACTACTACTACTACTACTACTACTACTACTTCTACTACTACTACTACTACTACTACTACTACTACTACTACCTCCACCGCCACCGCCACCACCACCACCACCCCACCGCTACCGCTACTACTACTACTACTACTACTACTACTACTACTACTACTACTACTACTACTACTACTACTACTACTACTACTACTACTAATAATAATAATAATAATTGCAGCATGGGTTTACAGCTTTGCACACAGCGACCCAAAGGCGGCATGTGTCTATTCAACAACTACTATTGAAGGAATACGCTGATCCCAACGCTAAAGACCTGGTACGCTAAAACATTCACTACCTCATCTATGTTACCTTGCAATTATTGTTCAATCACATCCAATTAATAATTCACGCTTACAAATTTGAGCTCATTTTGTTTAGCATCGCCAATGTTGTATATGTGTTTGTTTTGTAAAGCATGTGTACCTTGACTTTCTGTGTTTAAAGCGATGCTAATCCCATCTCAAATGTTGTATTGCACCGAAAGAATATGGTTTATAGATTCCATATCATTCATATCCTGTCACATTCCCTGATCTGTATCGCAATTATCAGTTTTGTAATATCGAGTAAATCTTGAACAGTGATTGACACCATCTTGTCTCCTCAAGCTATTGTGTGTGATGTCATGTCAGCTCCAAAGCATCTCATTCTTTATTATGTAATGCTCATCCCATTGAATATTTTGAAACTAATTTGACTGGAAGTTGTTGCTGCCTATGGCAGCAACAACTTCCAATCAAATTGGTTTCAAAATATTCAACATCTTACCTGTAGGATTGCTTTTACACCACATTGCCAAACTATAGCTGGAGCCTCTATGACTGAGCGTATCTACCGAGGCATACACACTAGGATTTTTCTGATTGGTTGAAAAGTAAACCATGACAGCCATCATAGGGTATAGAACTCTACCAACATTTAACTACTAAATTCTGGATATCTTTACTTAGCGGCGTGATAAACGGCTTAAAATTACCTGGATAGTGTATGACCTGCGTGTTAGATCACCTGAATAGCTATCAAGAGATGGGATTAGTTATCCTTTAATTTCTTAGGATCGGCGTACAGGACAGTTACTGTGTATGATGATTTTACTGGAATAATAATAAGGGCATTCCAATTAAATTAGTTTCGAACGGTTAAACAACAGAATTTAACATTTATGTTATGTAAGAGTTAACCCGTCTTGTGTCAACTTAACCCTTCACACTTCAAACCTTCTAGTTAAAACCTGTCAAAATCAGCTATGTAGTGGTCTTGAGTCATGCCTATTTGCAGGTCAAGAGAAGAGTATTTTTGAACATTTACCACTGGAATGACTGGCTCGGTTACCGAGCCAGCTATTCCAGTGGTAAATTTTCAAAAATACTCACCTCTTGGCCTTCAAATGGACAATGGCCAAGTAAAAACTTAAATTTTCTTTAACGTTACCCTTTTGCTGGTCAAGCCGGCCAAAATTCCAGGGCTAAATTCATAAAAAAAATAGTCTTCTAAAATTAAAATTCCTTTTAAAAAACGTTGACAATTAAAAAGATTAATTGGTATTACAAGTATTTCGAGCGCTTTGATGCGCTGTTGACACAAGTGGGGTTAAATAGTTAACTGATCTATATAATTTATATTTTCATAAAATAAATAATGTCTCCAAAATGTTTTCGTTCTTCCTGTAGCCTTTTCTTCCACATCCTTATTAACATTAACATGGCTTTCAAAAGGTGCTTCCTAATTTATGTATCCAGCTTTCGCTATGCCACGCCGATGCCTAGTTAAGCTTCGCCCATACTTTGCTAGTGTTGGGATCGTTCGAACCCTGTAACCCCCGACCCTGATAACGCAGCTTACTGGGCCGATGTTGGGCATATACCGGGCCGATACTGAAAGTATCGGCATGGTATCGGCCAAGCATCGGCCCAGTAAGCTGCGTTATCTGGGAAATGTAAATCTCCAGAAAACTATACGGGTAAGCTAATGTCTTGAAACTAATTTGACTTGTTGCTGTTGCTGCCATATGGCAGAACGAGTGATCAGTCAAATAGCTTCAAAACATTCAACCGAATGATTATTAGATAGTAAAGATATATAATTTGCACAACTTGACAAACTATTGATGGCGTAATTGTTTGTGACGTCAACCTACACGTGACGTAATTCATTATAGCGTCATATATTTGACTAACAGATTAGATTTATTTATTGTCTCTGCGGCTGTGTCATCCAGAAGCAGGCACAAGGAGCTACGTGATCGTCAGATGAACAGCAGATGGTCCTATCAGAACACGTGTAATGCCCTTCAGTTTAAAGATATATCTGTTCCCAACGCGGCACCACATTTCGAATTGCAGACTGCACCATCATCGAGTATTGTTCAAGAGTTTGAGCACGTATTTAAGTGTAACACAATTTTCTTATTAGAAATTTTGGATCCACATTTTAGAGGTTTCTGTTTCATGTAGCCTGTTTCAAATAAAATTATAACATTCTTGTCTTTTCTTAGAGCAAAATATGTGTGTCAATTTAGTAAAGAGTTGAATCATTTTAGGAATATACAATTCAGAATTTAAATGGTTATATTTGTATTTATTTTGGTTTGAAATATTTTTACGCCTAATAATCTAGCGCTATATTGCGTTTTCAACCCCTTTAAACCGTGTGCGATTTAGAGCAATTGACCTTTCCAGTTTATCCATCCATCATATGACATCATAATCAACTACGTGACGTATAGGATGACGTCAAAATCAATGACGTTATGAATGACGTAGATAAACACATCACGAACGCTTAATTGAAGACGGACTAAGCGTTATGCGAATTGTATGTCTTTACTGTTTAATAAACGTTGACTATTTTGAAACCAATTTGACTGGACCATAGGCAGCAATGGCACCCAGTCAAATTAGTTTCAAAATATTCAACCGCTTACCTGTATAGTTTTCTGGAAATTGGTAGTCAGGAAGGGCAGGGGTCGATCCATCCCGACACGGATGAAGCATGTGTTGAGCTTAGCTAGAGATGGGTGCGGCATAGCTAAAACTGAAAGGTCTATTCTCTGTATTAGGAGCGTTGCAAATATCTGTAAATTATTATTATTATTATTATTATTATTATTATTATTATTATTATAATAAAACATTTTCCTCGTTCCCCACAGCATGGTAGAACCGCATTACATGTGGCTGCAGATTACGGTGACGTAGACAGCATCAAATTGTTCATCGCTTATGGAGGAAAGGTCAATTCCAAAGACAAAGTGAGTGTGGCTCAGATACACCCTTCTCTAACACATCTAACCATGCCAACCACGATAGCGCCGTGCAGTCACATTCAAAGAAACTATTCTGTCAATATGAGTATCAAGTCAAACTAGCGTACAATGAATAACTCCCGTTTATCGATCAATAATATTACGTCATAATCAACAACGTCGCATATAGTCTAACGTCATGATCAATTACGTTATAAATAACGTGATTTGGTCTGTCATAAACGCTTACTAGTCCCTCAAGTTGTACAAATTGTATGCATTTACAACTTAATAAACATCTTGTTGAATATGTTGAAACAAATTTGACTGAGTGCTGTTTCTACCCAGCAACAGCACCCAGTCAAATTAGTTTCAAATTATTCAACAGTTTACCGTAAATTTTTTTTGGAAATTAAGATTCAGGGAGTGGAAGGATCGATCAATCCGAGACGGGTGAAGCGTGGATGAAGCTCAGATAGAGATGGTCGGAGCAACGCTAAAACTGGATTCATCCATTATTCAGCAAGCTGCTGTATACACCACCGATAATGGAGGGATCCGGAGGTAGCTAAAACCCGTCCATTATCCAGTCACATTTTTTGTGTTGGACTCGATTTGAAACTTTGAAAACGGAATTCTGATAAACTAAATCTCAGTATAACTATACAGGTAAGCTGTTGAATATTGTGAGAGACAAATTTAGCTGGGGCGCTTGCCGTCTATGACAGCAATAGCTGACAGACAAATCGCTTTCAAATTATTCAACCGAATGTTTAATAATTTTTTAATGAGTCAAAGACATACAATTCGTACACCTTCGTTTCAAACTTTTCCATAGTTTGAGACAGATCTACGTCATTTTGATTGTGACGTAATCTAATGCGATTGATTATGACTTCATAATGGTTGCGCGACCGATTAGATCCAAATAAGTTATTAATATGATTGGCGTCCATCGAGTCCCTGACTCCAGGTCCCATTCACGCTGGTTTATATTTCAGTATATTATTGGTAAGTTCCCTAGGTTTTAAACTGGTATCCATGTATACTCTTGGGTGGAGATAGGCAATGAGCAAATTGGATTGCCCGTGTTTCTGACGTCAGTGAGATAGTTCATGGCTCAGGAGCGAATCGGGTTCTCCGAAACAGACAGATAGGATACCTCCATTTTATCGCTTTTAATATGGAGGGTTAGAAAAGGTGGCACTGATTTATACTATCTTCGTTCTCTAGGCTGGGAACAGTCCCCTTCACTGCGCGGTTTCAGCGTCACAGAAAAGCACCATTGACATGCTGGTGTTCTGCGGAGCGGATGGATACCAAAGAAATTCGGTAATGTTTATTTTATTTTGAGCACATCAGCTCATGGTCGAACAATAGTTTCCTCAATATAACACATTGTTATTGATATCGCTGATAGCACTACTAACCCGTGCTTGTCCCAAATCAATTCAAATTGCAAATTCTCATGATTAGCCGTCTTGCTAATATAATAGTGGCGTATTCCTATGTAGTAACCTTTAGTCCTATGAATTTTTGGTACATAAATGCACAGTTAACCTGATAATGCATATTTAGCTTTGTGAGAAATCAACGGTAGCATTGACTCATGTTGGAAAGATTAAAGCGATGATAATCTCATCTCAAATGTTGTATTGCACCGATAAAATAAGGTTTATAGATTCCATATCATTCATATCCTGTCACATTCCCTGATCTGTATTGCAATTATCTGTTTTGTAATATTGAGTAAATGTTTAACAGTGATCGACACCATTTTGTCTCCTCAAGCTATTGAGCGTGATGTCAGGTAAGCTCCAGTGCATCACATTCTTTATTATGTAATGCTCATCCCATTGAATATTTTGAAACTAATTTGACTGGAAGTTGTTGCTGCCTATGGCAGCAACAACTTCCAATCAAATTGGTTTCAAAATATTCAACAGCTTACCTGTAGGATTGCTTTTATACCACTTTGCCAAACTATAGCTGGAGCCTCTATTATGACTGAGCGTATATACCGAGGCAGACACACTAGGGTTTTTCTAATTGGTTGAAAAGTAAATCATGACAGCCATCATAGGGTGTTGAAATGTACCAACATTTAACTACTAAATCCTGAATATCTTTCCTTAGCGGCGTGATAAAAAGCTTTAAATTACATGGATAGTTTATGACCGGCGTGTTAGATCGCCTGAATAGCTATCAAGAGATGGGATTAGTTATCCTTTAAGCGCGTAAACAAGCGTATATTCCATGTTAGTTTATAAGCACAGCTCTGGCCATACCAATTTACTTTTTTGCTTTGCACACCCTCTTAAATTAATTTTTCCATATCCAGTCACAAAAATAATGCTAGAATTTTAAGGCATTATGTTCAACTTTTTTTCCATCCAGTAATTTTTCGCTGCCAATTCCTTATCACTCGAAATTTGTCAGAATTTTCTTGAACTGGTTTTGTTCTCTGTAGCTTTGTTAACCCTTTAATGGTCACGCCGCTCAAGATGGCTTTGCTATGAACCTTTATAGTGTTAGCTATACCCCGCCAATCACTAGTTACGCTCCGCCCACGCTTCGCCTGTGTTGGGATCGATCGATCACCGAGTGCCGTGACTATCAATTTCGTGAAAACTATGCAGGTAAATTGTTGAATATTTTGAAACTAATTTGCCTGGATGCTGTTGCTGCTTATTTCAAAATATACAACAACATCTTTATTAAATATTAAAGACATACAATTCGTACAACAACACTTAGTCCGTCTTCAATTATGCGTTCGTGAAGTACTTATCTAAGTCATTCATGGCATCATTGATTTTGACGTCAGCCTACACGCCACGTAGTTGGTTATGACGTCATATGATGGATGGAAGGATAAACTGGAAAGGACCCATTGGCACGAGAAAGGTCCATTTGCTGGCCAAGAGAAGAATATTTTTTTTTAATTTACTTCTGTTAACAAGTCAGCCATTTCAATGGTAAATTTTCTAAAATAGTCTTCTATGGGCCTCTAATGGACTTTCACTGAGAAAACGTTTTTGGTTTTATTGATCAATCTTGACAATTAACATGATGAAATGATTAATACCGTAATAGCTTAAAACTCCTGAGCTGAAATTATTCATTATTTTCCCCATCTCCAATCTTGTGTTTTTGGCAGTGAAATTCGTTTGGAAATTTGAATGATAGTCGCAGAAATTGCGAAAGTTGGAATAAATGTCGTTTCAAGTCCGAAATAACTGTGTTTTGTTTGTCATTACTTTTCGTCGCGTAGGCTATTGGTCAGAACTCTTAACAAGTGATGCGCCGGAGCGACTAAAACGAACAATGCAAAATTGTGCGTTTAAACGGATTTCAGGGAGATTCATCAAAATACCAGTTTATATGATATATATAATCTCAACTAAAATCCCGTATCATATCACTACTATCAACGTCGTCGAAAATTATCACATTGCGCCTTCTCTAAAGCTCGTGTAATGCGATAATTTTCGACTTGGTTGATAATAGTGATATGAAAGATCATCTATGTATAACATTTCCTAAACCATTGTGCATTCTTTTATCCTCCACTAATGCAGTAAACTTACACTCTAATAGAATACGTCAAACCGATGTATTATCATGCGTGGGTTACTTGTAAGTAATGGAGGTTTCCGGTTTTAGCTATGCCCCGCCCATCTCTAGCTAAGCTCCACCCACAGCTCGCTCCTGTCGGGGTCGATCGATCTCTGAACACCCTGACTATCAATTTACAAAAAACTACACAGGTAAGCTGTTGAATATTTTGAAACTAATTTGGCTGGGTACTGTTGCTACCTAAGGCAGCAACGGCGCCCTGTTAAATTAGTTTCAAAATAGTCAATAGCATGTTTATTAAATAGCCAAGAATTACATAGACATACAATTCATACAACGTCTCGGACTATTTGAGATTTGATGACGGTCTATATGGAACCCTTTGTAACGTAATGATTGTGACGTCATAATACACGTGGTGAGCTAATTATGACGTCATACGAGGTCAGATGATGGATGGATTCTCTGGAAAGGTGAATTGGCGGTCTACCTATACTATCCCCGTTGCTTAGCAGCGGTGGTGCAATACTGCTGGTGTAATTTTATATCATAGGTATCACATTAACCCTTTAACCCTTACCACTCTGATGTCAAAACTGTTAATTTTCAAATTAAATTAAAAGATGAACTGGTGTACATTTTTCAACAAATTTGGTGGAAGCTGGTGCTGTCGTAGACAGCAACATCGTCCACCAAACTTGTTGAAAAATGTACACCAGTTTCCTTGCTATTGACTCAGTAACAGATAGAATATTGACATCAGAGTGGTAAGGGTAAAATACTCATATCAGCCAAAACAGCTTCTGCAGTGTTCTTGAGAAACGTTCATTTGTACACCAAGAGAAGAGCTATTTTTGACAATTTGCCAGTGGAATGACTATCTTGATAACCAAGCCCGGAATTTCAGTACGAAATAGTCTTCTCTTGGTCTGCAAATAGACATTCTCTATGAGAAAATTGAAATTTTCTTGAATGACTTCGAGGGTTAAAGGATTACCGGCGGATAAACAATATTATTTATAACATAATTGATGTTGTGTCTTGTTTCAACAGGGTGGAATGTCGCCATTGGAGTTATCTGCAAGCCGTGACATAGCTAGAACAGTTCAAATGTCAAAAATGATATCAGTTGGTCGCAAAACAGGGCAAGAAATAATAATAATAATAATAATAATAATAATAATAATAATAATAATAATAATAATAATAATAATAATAATAATATTAAGAAGAAGAAGAAGAAGAAGACTTTTCATGTACTTTATTTATAAATCATAAAAACAGATTTTTACAATTTCAAATTAAAAACATTAAAAAAACGCCTCCTACCCCTCCATTATAACAAGTGTATCTCTTCACCAGCCCGACACCGTAATAATGACGATCGCATTCCCCGAGCCAATATACATTTATCTTAGAAAACCCCATTAAACTTAAGATCATTGTTTTCCACAGTACACATAAGATTGTTAAAGGCCCAAAAGCCTCGAAATTCGTTTAATAACCCTTCATTTTTTGTTATAGTGAAATTCAATGTGAATCCATGATCTAATTCTAGATATGCAATCCTTGAACGGGTCAGTCTGTTCACACCCACCCATCCATCAGACGTTGGTGTGTTACATACGTCGCCATTTTGGCATTTGAAATTACCAAATTAGCCAAACGATGCCGAATTCTATGTTCAGATTTAGATGAGCATTGCGGACATGGAAATCCTTGTATATAATCAAACGGATGGAACTCATCAATCTCCATGAAATGGAGAACAATTTGTCTAATGGTTAAAAGTAATGGGCGAAGACGAGAACACGTTATGAACATATGTCCACGGTCCCCCTTTCACCACATACTACACAATCATCATTAGCACGGTACACCGCTCGGTAAAGAAACATCCCTGTATTCAATGCCCCATGAAATATTTTCCACGATAAGTCTATCGAAGGATAGAATAACTTCCCATATATTGTTAACAGAGTCTCCTCAATTATCTGTATAATATTTCACTAATGACAATTTATATAACTCTCTTTTGCAATTGGTATGTATGGACGCCGTAAAAACACCATCTTTAAAAATGCACGTCAGCTCAATGTCATACAATGAAAGGGGAATATTGCCAGGGCGTTTGATCATATCAATCCACTCAGGTGGAATACTTTTCCACAACGCATCTAGTTTTATGTTCAAGGCCCGTTTAGATCGATGCCTGATTTTAGGACATAAGACATTAATAGTTATCTTTTGATCATTATTTACAATGTCGCCTATAGCTATGACACTTGAATTAACAAAATCATCATAGAAAATGGTAAACTCCTTTGTGGGGTTTCTCCCCGAGGGGACTGAGGAAAAGTGGTTCGTTTCAAACATCTGCTTTGCAAACTGCTTGTGATATTCTTGGAAGTTGGAGGAAAAAACAAGAGTTTAATAAGTATCTATAAATACAAGGTATGCCATTAACGGTATTTACATCAAGCTGAATAAAGAATAACTGTCAATCATAGTACAAATTGTGTACCTATTTCAGGAATCAGCTTGTGAACATAAAACATGGATAATTGTTATTTAGGTAATGGAAAGACTATACATATGAAATGGGAACGGCTCGTATTCGAGACTGTAGATGGACTAATTCTTGCCCGCCATTGTCTAGTGGCAGGGATAGTAATTCTCTCGTTACCCAATGCGTTCCTTGCCAAACGAAGTTAACCAGGCGTTTATTGAATGCTATTCACTAGTTCGCTAGGTGGATTCACAACAACAAACCTATGCCAAAGTTTCGGATCAGCAAGCAGATTCGTTACGATAATACGGCCTCTGAGTACCAGTGCTTTTGATAGTGATAACCAATTAGCAAGATTTTTGTTAACCTCCATTTCTAGATTTTCCCAGTTTTTATTAGAATAAGTCAGAGAATTGACGATGCACACGCCAATAACGTTTAGAGCATCACTATTCCATTTACTCCCTAACGGTTGGTCAGCTCGACCCTTCCACGCGCCCAGCCATATACATTCCGTCTTTCCCAAATTAACTTTGGCATTGGACGATGCTTCATATTTGTCTATCCAATGCTGTAGAGTACAAATATCCTTATTTGAGGTAGTAATAAATGTTGTTACATCACAGCATAGGCTGACCACGGACCATTTTCATCTGTGGTATTAGGCAATGCTACTCCATCCAGTCCCCCTGTTGGAACGTAGCTCGTGCAACAGTGGCTCTATGCAAATAGCACACAGGGCACCAGATAATGAACAGCCTGGTCTAATATCACGTTTGAAAGAAATGGTGTAGACAATGCATTACTAATGTTAATATACTTTGCGTTTCATGTGTTTGAATGCATCTTTAAAAATGTTCTCCAAAGCCAAAAGCATTCAAACTACTTAGTAAATAACACGGTTCACACGGTCAAACACCTTTTCTTGACACTACGCCTATGGGTTTATGATATGGAATTTGAATATTCGACAACATCTGTGATTAACGTGATCTTATTAGCGATTTTCCGCCATGGAATAAAATAGCTCTGATCCCCGTGAATTATTTCTGGTAGAATTTTACGTATACGGTTGTAAAGGACTTTTGAAAATATTTTTAAATCCACGCACAGAAGGGAAACGATTTTTTAGAGGACTGAGGTACACTTTTTGAGGCAATAACGTATTGACTGCCCCTCTAGGCGACGTCGGTAGTCTCATATATATGATTGATCGATTAAAGACTAAAAGAAGATCTTTGCCAATGATTTCCCAAAATTTTTTATAGAACTCAGATGGCAATCCATCAATGTCAGGCGACGTATTGGTGGTCAATTTATTGACTGAAATAGAGGCATCAGGGAACTAAATGGCTCTTTTTAGATCGCTTTTAGAGATTTCGCTCACTTGCAGACGGGGAGCTAATAACATATTCTCGGACCTTTTACATATGGCAACATCGTTATGCAGGTCACTATAGAAATCAGAAGCATGCGTTAATATATCTGAACCTGTATCTACAATTGTACCGTCTGCCAGCGTTAAATATGAAATTGTCTTGTTTGTCCCACGTTTGTATTCAAGATCAAAACGTAATTTGTCGGACTATCAGACTCATTACCATGCTGAAAGTAAGACCTCGCCCACGCGCCTCTAGTTTGCTGTTTGAGAAGAGTAGTTAACAGTGTTTGCTTTTGTTTCAATTGAATTGATATATCGTCAGTCTTTGGTAGTTCTGCGGATAGGCGGGCTATGTCAGATTGCAGGCGTACTCTTTCCTCTTGTAATATGCGAACCCGCTCACGTAAAAAACGCTGGGAAATGGTGCACATGTGTTTTTACCCACCAATTGTGTATACAGTCAAATGAGATTAGCTTTTCCCGCCACTGTCCCAAAAAATCAGTTATCAATTTACAATAGTCATTTTCCTTCAACAAAGCTGTGTTCAGATACCAATATGCACTATTTCGCTTCAATATTTTTAATTGTATTAAAAACCTGACAAATGAGTGATCGAAATCATTACATGGTATTGCTATGCATGATCTTACAAATTGTTTAAGCTGTGTAGAAATATAAAACCTATCTAGTCTGGAAGAAGTGCCATCGGACCTGGTCCAAGTAAATACTTTTGACAAAGGATAAAGAGACCTAAAACATCTGCGAGCCCGGGATGGGGTTCGACTGCGAACGCTCTATCTATTTCATGGTCTGTTGTAAGTTAAAATCCCTACCAAGGATTATCGGATAAGCATTCATTAGCGCAGAAATGTGTGTTTTAAAACTTTCTATACATTGTAATTTATCATGGCATTCTGTAGGATTATTTACATTTATCAAATAAAAGAAATCATCACGAATCTTGACTGTGGCGTGTAAAATCAACAATATGTACATCAAGCTTATGTTTAAAAAGTATAGCCACACCGGCAGTACGGGTATTAAAATGAGAAAATGTCGCTTCCCTTCTCCATATTAATCGCCATATCGATTCGTCTGAAGGATTAGTATGCGTATCCTGTAGAAACACTATGTCCGGCAAGAGTTCTGAGCGTAATTGATTAAAAATGCGAAAACATTTAAAGGACAACCACTCGTATTAAGTGATACAACTGAAAGATTGGCCATAACTGAAAGCAATAAAATATACTGATATCCAATAACACTAGCCATAAGTTTTCAATGTTATAAAAATACAGGTTAAACAATAAAAAAAAAAATACAAAATACAAATGAACACCCTTTCAATTCTTAAGGCTACGATGTAACTTTGAAATGCTTTTGCCAATGCGAGATTTCAAAGAGGAATCGATACCCGATTGCCGCTTTGCGCTAAATATTTTTCTATGCGAAAAAAGTAGACATCGAGTTAGGTTGGCTGTTTCCACAACATTTGTATTGGCACATTATACGCGTTGAAGGCAATAGTGGTATGTATAAGCATGCCTTCACCTATGCCACAGAGAACTTCATGATGTGCTTTGAGCACCTTCCACAGTGTTTTCGTCGTGTGACCAGCTATAAACGATGTGGTATCAGACAACACCATATGGAATGAAATAGGATTCTGTCCCCAGCCTGGTTGAAGCGTAGCATAACCTGTCTTAAAGGATTGAATATTGATTTCTTAGATGTACCTGATTCCATCCAGAGGTCATAACGGCCCACATCTTCAACTTGTGCAATTAACTGTAAGAGGGCGTGTGTCAGTGTTTACCATGGCATTAAACTAACTAAATTGTGGAGATCGCTGTGGACCCTCACCCTAAAATCTGGGGTGGGGGTCGGGGGGGGTGGTAAAGCTAAAATCCCCATGTTCAACCTGAACTTTTGTTTTCTCATGTAATTTTTCTCATGCATACTAATATTAAAGGCTATCTTGGACTCAGAACTATGAATTGCGTTGTCCCGTGCTAGATTTTGTTGGTATTTTGGTGAAAAATCCTATTTAATATTTAACAACCAGACTACCCAGATAGCGCAGCTTAATGGGCCGATGCTGGGCCGATACCATGCCGATACTTTAAGTATCGGCCCGGTATCGGCCCAGCGTCGGCCTAGTAAGCTGCGTTATCAGGGTAGATTTCTACAAGTCCCGTGGGGCACACAGTCAGTAGTGTTGGGGGTCACAAGCTGCATTTTGGGGGTATACAAAAGGGACCCTAGGAGAATTCCTGGCGTCTGTGTTCCTGGCCCTAAAACAACGGTGGTGGCATTACAGTGTATTGCATGAAGAACTAGGCCGACATATTCTGTTTCCATGTGTGCAGCTTACCGCATGTCCAGAGGCAGGGACATATTGTTACTTCTGAACTCGCACCGGTCAGCAAATCCACCACTAACAATGAGAGCATGGCAGGTCTGCCTTGTTCTCTGATATCACAGTGAAGTTTGCCCAGTTAGCTGATAGTGGTTCATCGCGGCTTTCAATAATGCGCCGGATTGGAAGTGTTGTCTTGGTCCTTCTTTGACGTGTAGAATCCTTGATCGGCTCGACTCTAACTGTATCTATCAAACACAATGTTGACTGTGTTATACCTAGCACTTGCAGAGTTAATTCTAGCAATGACATCATCAGTAAAGTCTCCAAACATCGTGCATTCCAGAAGTTTAACCATTGCGATTACTGGTGCTTGACCATCTATGAGGATGTACCATGCAGATTGATTGCTGCTGCCCAATCTATGCCAGCTGGTAAACAGTCTGCGAGAAAGACCTTGGAACTTGGCCTTATGGATTCATTTGTTCCGGCAAGTTCAATTGGTACTGACATCAGTCCATATTGCAGGGCAGTGGCTACGTCAAATTCTCTACCAACTGCATATATAGCAGTCAGGTGTTGTAGGATGTTTTGATCGACCTTCGTGATAATATGTTTGTCTTTGTCTTTGGCATCTTTCCGGAGATATGTTGTTAATTTTTGGAGCTTTATTTTTTCTGAGTGAAGCATGGCAGGATTTCTTTACAGGACGCCCTTTAACTGTTGCCTCTGCTTGATGAATGTGTCCAACTGTGAATGCCGTAAATCTACTTCTTTCATGGAGATTCTTGGATTCCAACCGTGGCCAGGTATATGCGTCGCTATGCTTTGGACAAAGTCATGATTGTTCTCTTCGGCTGAAAAGACATGAGCCCGATGAAAGATTGAAAGACGGTTGTCTTCCACTGTTCTATTGTGTCTGTCTACCCCTTGTCGCTTCGTTTATGGGCAAGACTATATTCTATAAATCCAAGTATTACATTGTATCTGCAGATATATGGGTTCTGAAATCGTACGAGAGTTTCTATCTTGCTATTATGGTAATAGTTTGAGTGCTCGCTGTTATGCCACCATCCAGTGCCGTTCATCTATTCCCTTGACTTCGTTGAACTTTCCTGTTTAACGTTTGACAACAATATCGCCTTGTATCAAAAGATAAATGATGTGTGGCGGGAGCTGTTGCATCTCAGGAGTGAATATGGCCATACCTCGCAACAGCAGCCGCGTCAACAACAACAGCAGCAGCAGCAGAAGCAGCAGCAGCAGCAACAACAACAACAACAACAACAAAAACAGCAGCAGCAGCAGCAGCAGCAGCAGGAGCAGCAGCAGCAGCAGCAGCAGCAGCAGCCGCGTTTGTAGTGGTATAAATACTGGATAAATTCTGAAGGTCAGTGTATGTCAGTTTCGCGTCGATTAATGTAAACGGTGTTGTCGTATACGGCAATGTCTGCGTTCATGAAGCCGACTACATGAAATCGGCCTTAAAATCGCATCACGTACTTTTGTCTTAAGTGGGTTTGTCAGGTGGTCCGTCAGTCAGTATGTCTCTCGGCCTACCAAATTTTTTTACACGTTTGACAAAGCTGCATAAGACGCAACCATAGCGTGTCGGAATTATACTTTACTTATTGTTTTGGTTGGTGTTGCATTTCTTGGTTGGCCAGACTGTTTGTTATTTGTTTGGTTGATTGTTTACTTGGTCAGCCAGTTGGCTAGTTGGCTGGTTGGTTGGTTGATTAGCTGATTAATTGGATACGCAGTTGTCCGATCGGGCAGGCATTCGTTCGTTCGCTCACTCGGTTGCTTGGTTCGTCGGTTGTTTTGCTCACTCTGTCGGTCGGTCATTTGGTTGGTCATTCATTCGTTCAGTCGTTCATTGCTCAGTCAGTCGGTACGTTGGTCCTTTGAGCTGTTGGTCCTTTTGGCAAGTCGGTCAGTCAGTCAGCCAATCAGTCAGCCAGTCTGTATGATGGTTAGTCGGTCGATCGGTTGATCTGTCGGTCAGTTGATGGGTAAGCTGGAGGCAATTATTTCTTTAGTTGTTTGGTTGGATGCTAGAGTGATTACTCAATTTCGCCATGGAGGTTTCATGAAGAACTGATTTATTACCCTCGCCCCGTAAGAGGAAGCGGGTATCGTGACCAGGTCTGTCTGAGTGTATGTGTGCGTGCAGGTCTGTAGGTCGGTCGTTCGGTCGGTCGGCCAGAGGATTTCCAGACTTGCACCGTGATCTTGATAAAAGACTCCAGATCCGGATCTGATCAGATTCTGTATTCTGTATCTCTGGGTATCTCGGAAATTACTGGTCCGATTTGTATCAAATTTTAAATCAAGAAAGGATGTAATCATACACTAGGAGTCCACAACGTTGGGCGTTATACGAAGAAATCCAGAAAATACTAAATATCCTGAAAATCCGAACGTTTTTTTTACAATATTACTGGAGCACGAGGGTCTGCAATCTCTGATTTTCTCTTGTTTAATTATTTATTCTGCAGGAAGATAAAAATTCAAAGTAAAAACGTACCTAACGGTGAAGAATTACATCTTGAAGAAGTAGATGTACGCATCTTGATCCTGGAGGATCTTCAGAAACCATTGGGCATTCTCTGCCGCCGCAGTGAGCCGGAATATAGTCCTTTGAATCTCCGCGATGAAGGCAAGGAACTCCTTCTCAGCGATACGTTCGAGTATTTATTGACGGACACAGCAACAGATACGTTAAAAACACGCTTAGAATTTCCAGTCTACGAAAAGGAAGAAACATATGAAATTATCTATTTAAAAACAGACAAGGGTGATTGCTTCGATGTGCCCTCTGAATGTATCAGGAAGGTAGCTGGTAAGGTGAGTATTGGTGTATCGATTATACACATGGCAAAGACAACGTTTTGCTCAATTCTATGGAATTTCTTTTCACAGGTCAGATTACCTATCTCGGAATGTTTCTTATTTCATAAGCCGTTTAACTATCACCAGTAAAATATCCTAGGAAGTTGGTGTTGGCCATAAACGGGTATTAGGATGAATGGAGTGCGGTCATCGACCAATATACCTTACCAGTTTTAGCTATGTCCCGCCCATCCCTAGCAAAGCTCCACCCACACGTCGCTCGTGTTGGGATCGATCGGTCTCTGAACTCCCTGCCCATCAATTTCCAGAAAACTATACAGGTAAGCTGTTGAATATTTTGAAACTAATTTGATTGGGTGATGTTGCTGCTTATGGCAGCAACAGCGCCCAGTCAAATTAGATTTATTTATTTATGTTTATTAAATAACAAAAAAATACAATTCGTACAACATGTCGAATTATTAAGTGTTAAAGACGGGTTAAATCGAATTATTCATGACGTCGTGATTATGAAATCAGCATACACGTCGCGTAGTTGATTATGACGTCATATGATTAACTGAGGAAATGGTTTCATGACTTTTGTATGGACCGGATAGATGGACGTAGTACGCATATATTTCCATATCTCAATGTTTTTGACCCGACACTCGCAATTTGATTTAATGGCTAGATTAACCATTTAATGTCCAAGTTTGGTGAAGAAAATTACAATATTTCCTTATTGAATGTCCATTTGCTGGTCAAGAGAAGACTATTTTTGAAAATTAAAAAGAAATAGTCTTCTCTTGACCTGCACATGGTCATTTCTCAAGACCACTGCAGAGGCCAGTTTTGGCTGCCTTTATCATGAACGGGGTAAGGTGAGACGCGGTGTCATAATTTTATTTAGACGAAATCTATCCACATTGGCCAAATACATCTTCAATGAACGACGTGAAGTGTTTTTAAAAAATGCCTTATCAGACTCATATATCAGAGAATTGTGGACTTGCACTCAGATTTTTCTCAACCGCTTGCCTTTACTGATAAAGGTGTCATATTTTTGTTTCGTCCAAATCCATCCATAATTGCCAGAGTTATCTTCCTTGTAAGACGCGAAATATGTCAAAAATTTGTAGTCTGATCCGTATCTCTGAGGGGTTTGGATTTACACTTGCAATTCTATCAACGTATCTATTCGGTATAGATGATGTGTAATGATCTCGCTTGGACAAAGTCCACGCATATTTACCATAGGCTCCAATTGAAAGACACCTTTCTTTCAGCGGATATGTTATAGGATAACGCAATGCCATGATTTCGTTTCGGCGAATTCCGTCAATATTTGCCAGGGGTATCGCATATGTAAACCTTTAAATCGGTCAACATTTTCTTAGCCGATCCAGATCCCAGAAAATTGTGAACCTACACTCGCAACAATTATTATTTTTATTTTTTAGTTTGTTTCGACGAAATATATCCATATTAAAAAAATCTATCTCCCTTGAAAAACGTAAAATTCATGAAAATATCGTTTCGCTGGATTACCTGAAAGCGCCTATAGACGGGCGTAGGTTGAGTTTCGCTAAAACTATTGTTCTCACCGCGTTATACAATCTAGCCTCACAACAGACTAGCCTATTTATTAAATAGTAAAGACATACAATTCGTACAACATCGCATAGTCCGTCTTCAAATATGCGTGCGTGACGTACTTATCTATGTCATTCATGACGTCATAATGACGACATTCATTATGATATCATTCTACACGTCACGTTGGTTGATTATGACGTCAGATGATAGATGGATAGACTGGAACGGTCAATTATGTCAACGTATTTTTTTCATTGAAAGTGAAACCGGTTCGCTTTATAAGAACAGGTAGAAAGGCCAAGATTAATAGGATTCTGTTTACACTTCTATAGTGCGGTGTATATTGTTGCGGCTACCCGGTCTTGCCAATCTGATTTTCTTTGATACTATCGCTTTTGCAAGGGCAATGGATGAATCCACATTTAACTATGTCCCCGCCCATCTCTAGCTAAGCACCACCCGCGCGTTGCGCGTGTTGTGATCGATTTATATACTTTGAATCCGGAATTCCCAGAATTCTAATTTCGTGGTAACTATACAGATAAGCTGTTGAATATTTTGTAATTTATTTGAATGGAATTCAACAAAATAGTTACTAAATAGTAAAGACATACAATTCGTACAACTTGACGGACTATTCGAGGTTCATGACTAATATAGTTACGTTATTCATTACGTATTTTGATTATGACGTTAGTCAACACGTTACGTAAGTGATTATGATGTCATACACTTAATCGACAGATCAGTTTATACAGGTATTACCAGATATTCTGAATTTAGTTACCACTTTGATAGCATCTAAAGCTTGCCATATCAAAGGAAATCTCACCTTATCTTATACTAGCAATTCATGTGATAGAATTTGCCACCCATAATCCATCCCTGGCATTTTAGCCTTTTATCATGCCGACAACGAAAAATATTCAGTCTTTAGTAGCTAAATGTTGATACACTTCGACAGGCTATGATGGCTGCCATGATTTACTTTTCAACCAATCAGAAAAAACCTAGCGTTTCTGCCACGGTATATACGCTCAGACATAGAGGTACCAGCTATAGTTTGGCTATGTGGTATAAAAGCGCTCACACGGGTAAGATGTTGAATATTTTGAAACTAATTTGACTACCAGTCAAATTAGTTTCAAAATATTCAACGGGATGAGTAGTACATAATGGGCAATGTAATGCGTTGGCGCTTACATGACACTGCGATCACTGTTCAACAATTACGCGATATTACAAACCAGATAATTGTGATACAGAAACGGGAACGTGACAGGATATAAATGACATGCAATCTATAAACCATAATCTATCAGTGCAATACAACATTTGAGATGGGATTAGCATCCCTTTAACGTGTTTTTGTTGCTACAGGATAGATGGCTCTGCGACGTCCAAGTAGATTTAAAATGCATGTCTGGTTTTGTTCTCGTAACTTATCCCAAAATGGAGGATTTTGCCGTCGGGTCGGAGCCAATGAATTTTACATCCAGCGTCGACCCTGCTCTCAAGCTGAGTGTCCCAGCTAACACGTTTGAGGAGGGGAAAGTACTTCTCCAGGTAACTGTTCCATTATATTTCAGAAATCATTAATTTATATTTCGATCTATCTATTGTTCAAGCGCGTTTTGCTTTTCGTAATGTCACGTTTCAAATTCTCAATACGAATGCACACATTAATAACCGCGAGGAAGATACACGTGCTAGGCTATTGTACGAATGGTGTTGTCACTTTCCCCAGAATTTAATAGATCGAAATTTTGAGATGTAACCTTCACCCACATAGAAAGTGTTGCAATAAGCTACCCTCGATTGAAAACAATGTTTCTTGCAATAATTCAACTTTCCAGACTACCCACCCATCATATGACGTCATACTGAACTGCGTGATGTGTACAATGCCATCATAATGAATGACGTCATGAATGACGTCGACAAGTACGTCACGAACCCATATTTGAAGACGGTCTATGTGTTGTTGTACAAATCGTTTGCTTTTACTATTTAATAAATATTATGTTGAATATTTTGAAACTAATTTGACTGGGCGTTGTTGCTGCTGTTGCACCCAGTCAAATTAGTTGCAAAATATTCAACAGCTTCCCTATATAGTTTTCAGGAAATTGATAGCTAGGGCATTTGGGGATCGATTAATCCCAACACGGCGAGGAGTGGGTGGAGCTTAGCTAGTGATGGGCGGGGCATAGCTAAAAATGGAAAGGACCATTCAATACAATAATTATAATTATATTAGGCTTATAATCCTGGCTAGACTGTGTGGCATTTGCGCTAAACCCTTTCAGGGGTTTCATGGGATCAACTGCGACGCCACGGCGTTTGAGGACCCCAAGTGGGATTATTGTGGTATATACCCACAAACGACCCTTATGAGAATCCCTGGTTAAACATATATATACCAAGCTGCCATTGTTCAGTTTGCTGATCATATGGAAGCAACCGGGCCCAGGCAAATTCATTTCAAAATATTAACAGAATGGTTATTGTGTAATAAATACATACAATTCGTACACATGCCGGTCTATTAAGAGTTCCAGATGGACTTAGATACACCAATAATTGGCGCTCAGAGACCGATCGATCACAACACGGGTGAAGTGTGGGTGGAGCTTAGCTTAAAATGGAAGGGCAAAACAAAAACTGGATTCCCACTACACTTTGAATGGATGTCACAATTTTGGTTATTCTACCTTTTTTAATTCCAGAGTTATCGTAAAAATGGTCATTCCTATATCCTATATTTAGTGACCCCGTGACCTAAATAGTTTACCCGTTACGCGATGCTACAAAATTGTTCCCCACAGGTTTTGGTCAGAAATACGAATTCACCTTTCCAGAGAACCCACCCATCATATGACGTCATAATGAACTGCGCGGTTTGTACAATGACATCATAATGAATGACGCCATGAATGACGTCGATAAGTACATCACGAATGCATATTTGAAACGCTGTTGTACAAATTGTTTGCTTTTACTATTTAATAAATATTATGTTGAATATTTTGAAACTAATTTGACTGGGCGCTTTTTACAGTACCCAGTCAAATTAGTTACAAAATATTCAACAGCTTCCCTGTAGTTCTCAGGAAATTGATAGCTAGGGCATTTGGGGATCAATCAATCCCAACACGGCGAGGTGTGGGTGGAGCTTAGCTAGTGATGGGCGGAGTATAGCTAAAAATGGAAAGATCCATTCCGGTATGCCCATCGGGAATCCGTGACCGAGACATTTTACATGGAACTCAATGAATCTTAATGGATGTGCCAAAGTTGGCGAGTCTGCTTTCTTGCACTACTGAGTTCTGGCCAAAATGTATATTCCGACACGAACTTACTGAACCCATGACCTAGATATATAATCTTTTACCCAGGAGCTTCAATCTCTCCATGGTATATATTTGTGCATTTCCGAATTATGGCCAAAATGTGTATTTTTGTACGAACTTAATGACCCATGACCTAGATATTTGACCTTTTAACCCGTCGCTCAAATAATTGCAAGCCATTCACCATATCGGCGAATATACCAAAAAATCTTTCTTCTTATATTCCTGAATAATGCCCAAAATGTGTATTTCGGCATGAAATCTGTGATCGCGTGACCTCTCTCTCTCTCTCTCTCTCTCTCTCTCTCTCTCTCTCTCTCTCTCTCTCTCTCTCGGAGTCCAGTTGTAGCTATACCCTTCCCATCTATAGCTAAGCTCCACCGATGTTTTGACCCGTTGGGATTTATCGATCCCTGCATTCCCTGACTATCAATTTCCAGTAAACTATACTTGTTAGCTGTTGAATATTTTGAAACTAATTTGACTGGGTGCTGTTGCTGCCTATGGCTGCAACAACGCCCAGTCAAATTAGTTTCAAAATATTCAACATAATGTTTATTAAATAGTAGACACATACAATTCGTACAACAACTCTTAGTAGGCCATCAATTAAAAGCGCGTGACGAATCTAGTTACGTTATTCATGTTGTAATTGATTATTACGTCATCATACACGTAACGTAGTTGATCATGCCATCGGGTGATTAATGGATAAACTGAAATCATCCATTATCGGCAAATGCGCAAAGATAGACAACGGTTAATAGACAACGATCATGTGATTTGGGTCTAGTGGAATACAATGGGTGTACTGCGGTACGAACCCCGTATGGCAAATCATAACGCGATCAACAAAGACACGCGATCGCGCATTTCGAACACAGTTACTATGGAACCTGTGTTTCAGGATTAGGTGATTGGTTTTCGTTACGACGAATGGTCTTACGACGAGTCGTCTTAATGAAAAGTCATCTTTTTAACATGTACGTGCCAGTTATTGACAAGGTTATTTATATATCATCAATATGAATTACAATTATTTCTAATTTTCATTCTCATTTTCGTAGGTTCTCCCGTGTGTTTGGTATCGGCCCGACGAGTACGAGGCTATTGTCTCTTTATCATTCTTTTACGATGTTAGCCACAGCCAGAAGAAACAGCCTAAAGAGATAGTTACAATGACTATGCCATATCCGGCTGACTATCATGTGGACTCGGAAGCAATGTGGGATTCAGGAGATACGCGGTTCGACTCACAAAAGATCGATGCCTCTACAGAGAGCGCACCTGTATGTACGGATACAGATCAATTGGTGATATTTACTAGTGATGCAGATTGTGACACAGAAATACCGGAGGAGAAATGGCAGATTCTCCCATCAACAGTAGATAAATCCAGAGGACGGATTTTATTTGACGTTTCACACTTTTCTATGTAAGTATATGCACGCACGTGACCAGCAAGAAGTTACCAGCTCTAAATAAGTTAAACATATTGTCAAATTATCATGCATTCTTCAAGACCACTACAGAGGCCGATGCTGGGCTTCTTCGTCGTGAAACGGTTAAACACAATTTTTATATAACAGAATACATATTTAGTAGAAAGAGAAAATGTCACTAAAGAAAATCAATCCGGATCTAGAGGCAAGTATATTACCATAGAACACGCATTCGTTTTAAGCTCATTTATAGAAATATAGAAAATGAGAAAAAGATGTGTATATATATGTTTGTATGTGTGTGCGTGCGTGCGTGCGTGCGTGCGTGCGTGCGTGCGTGCGTGCGTGCGTGCGTGCGTGCGTGCGTGCGTGCGTGCGTGCGTGCGTGCGTGCGTGCGTGCGTGCGTGCGTGTGTGTGTGCGTGTGTGAGTGCGTGCGTTCGCGCCTGCCTGCCCGCCTGGGTGCGTGTGTGCGTGCGTGCGTGTTTATGCCAACCTTAAAAAAGCAGCTAACACCGCATGTAAGGTGGGGAGTTAGTTATACACTACACACGCGGGAAAATACTTCATACTATTTACATGAATATCAAATCTAAAGTATTTAGTAACAACACTTGTTAACATCTACATTGACGACGTTCTGAATTAGTTGCAAGCAAACGGCTGCACATATCCATCGACATATGGGACTACTGACACATTTCTCATACTAGTGTTACTATCCTCTGCAGACGGCAATGTCTTCTTAGCGCATTAATGTAATGGATTCTAAACACTGCTTACCAATTTTAACTAATGCTGGAAATGATCGAACCTTGGGATTAATCAAACTAAGACAACGTTGGATGGAAAGCCCTAACCTTTTGTCGACAATAAGAAAATCGAAACTACATACAATTACTAATATCTGGTCTGGGAATCCACTTCTGATTTAACTGAATATATATATATATATATATATATATATATATATATATATATATATATATATATATATATATATATATATATATATTTATATATATACATATATAATGTGCACAAAAGCGCCTAACAGGTGCCAACAGGCCTCACTCCTCCCTTTCTGACCAGTAGAAAATATAGATCGCCACATCAATTACCAATTGAAACTCACAATGTTCCCAATATTCACATAGGGTTGAGAAAAATGGAGACCAAACTCCGAATAAAAATATAGTCATAGCTGATAATTTTAACGATGGCCTACTTGATACATCTAAGCATCACCTAAATCATGAACTCATTAGGTTTTTGTCAGCTAATAAATTAACCCACCGCCCGATATCAAATACACGAGTAGATCCAATATGTACAAAGCATCCGCGAATAGTCAACACAAGTGGCATTCTTGCACCATTCTGAAGTGACCAACATATTTCTTCCTAACATCCAATATCCCCCGCATGAACATCTTTTGAAAGACACATATGGGACTATAATCGAGCCGACTGGGCTGGACTTCACAACAATCTACAAACCACATGTTGGGCAGATATTTGCAATAATAAAGATGTTAATGTTTGTTGTGAAACCATGGCATATAATATCTAAGCGCACCTAGGGATAGCATACCAAATAAAATTGTAACTATAAATCCAAACGACAAACCTTAAAAATAAACCAAAATAAACCATGAGATGAGAATTGGAGAGACACTGTTTAAAATGTCGCGCAAATCGAAACAGGGCCAAGATGGTAAGATTAAAAAAAACCCAAAGAAATTATGTTAATACCTTAGTCAAAGCCGCCAAAGATTAACACAATAAAAACTGTCAGAAAATATCTAATCGGGAAGTGCATGCTCAAAAGATTAGTGGAAAGTATGCAAAGTAATTCTATACCATAGCAATTCGAATTTTGAGAAAGTACCTAGGATGTACCTTCGCCAAAGCACGAAGATTCAGCAATTGGGTAAGATTCTCTCGAAAAGGCTAACCTTCAACAGTTACCTCGCCAATATAACCAGAATTGATAATCCGGGAATAAAATTGCTCCGACCACCTCTTTATGTATAGCGAGAGCACACTATATACTACACAAATAACTACCACCGATCTTCTTGACATACTTTCCAACCTGGATACATACAAGGCAGTTGACCCTGATAAATTAAGTCATAAAGTAATAATTAAGACGGTGAATATATTCTATCTCCAATCTTAATACAATTCTTCAACTACCCAATAAACAATTCCCCATTTCCTACATAATGGGAAAATGTAAACGTGACAAATGTGACACCAATATTTAAAAGGCGAATACAGCCGTGGAGCATAGTCTCCAATTATCGCCCAACCTAATTTCTACGCTGCCTAAGTCCCGTTTTATAAGTAGAATTTCTGTCGTGCCGCGCTAATGACGACTGGTTGATTTATATAGTGGAATCTGTCGTTTTCAGGCAAATCTATCTGGCACGGCACAAGAACAGTTCGACTTATAAATCGGACCTAAGCAACGTCATGGAGAAAGCTATTTTAAGCATTTATGTAACTATACTAACAACGGTATCATGCCTTACCAATCAGGTTTTCCCTTCTTACTAGAGAGTAAGCCAACTACCAAATATCTATAATGCCGTTGTCAAGCACTTGATGACCAAAAATATGTTATGTTCATTTTCTTTGACATATCTAAAGCTTTCAACCGTGTGTGGCATCGTGGCCTACTTTAGAAATGAAGACAACTTGGCATATCCGGGACGTTTCTCGATTGGTTTAAAGACTATCCCTACTCGAGGAATCAGAGTAGTCTTAAATTGAGTTGACTCTGCGATGTTTCCCTTACACACCTAAACAGCCTGAGATTATTTGCAGATGACACCTGTCTATATGTAACATGTGATAATCTTGAGGTACAAATTCCAGTGGTCAAAATAATGTTCTTGATGTGATATCATAAAATCCTAACAGGCAAATACATTGCTCGCTAAATTGAATGACTCTAAAGCAACGCCCCTATTTATCTCCTTACGTCATGATCTAACTTGATTTGCAATATCCTTTAAAGACTCTGAAGTGTATGCATTGCTCCACCACAACCACCTTGCCATTACCTTTAACAACAAGGGTCGCGGGCTTGGCCATGTGGAATCGTTCATAGCAAATGCCCAGCGCATGCTCTCGTTACTTACAGGTCTCAAATATATTCTTGACAGAAACTGTCTTCAAATAATGTACATGGGCTTTATCAGACAGCTATATTAGAATATGCGAGCCCGGTTTAGGATAATCTTCCACAACACCTTGTTATTAGCCTGGAAAAGGTCATGCAGAGCGCCCTATGGGCAATTAGTGGAGTCATATGCAGTGCCAGTACAGAAAACCTGTATATCGAAACAAGTATGGCAACACTTTCGAACAGATGCAAAAACTTGTAATGTTCTAAAAAATAACACGTGGCAGAGTATGTGAGACGCTATCTAATCATTTCCTCCCACTTTCTCCAAGGACAAATCCGTATTATATCCCTCAACCCAACACTTACACTCCAACTAGATGTCGAACTGAGCTGTATCGGGGATCTTTCTTTCCAGCAGCGCTGCGTGACTGAAATACCATCCCCAAACCTGTGACAATGTCTCCAACACTACACGAATTAAACAATAAATTATAAAGCTAATGTTTTATATACGAGCCCAACCTATGTGGTATTATGTGGGCCAAAGACATGCCAACATATCTTACTGTCGGCTACGGAACAACTGTAGCAACTTAAGAAGACATCTTTACGACAATTTCTTATCAGCGTATGAGGTGTCTCGGCGGCTGCCAAGGTGATCACTATCTTCTCCACTGCCAACTCTATACCAACCAAAGAATTAATTATTCAAAATAATACCCCTCCAATAACCAATACGCCTAAAGAATTGCTCTATTTCCAATGCGGAAATGGATATCCAAGTTTCCTCACTTGTTTGCCAGTACATCATCGATACTGGACCGTTTAAATAGTTTTAAGCCTTCCTGTGTCACTATGCCTCAACTCGCTCACAATGTTGGTCATATCAATTAACCCATTATTGGTCAGGATTTTACAGGAAATTGAATTTTCCACTCAGAGAATGCCAATTTGCTGACCAAGAAAATACTATTTTCGTAAGTTTTACTGGAATTTATGAAAATAGCTTTATGAAGAGGTCGTTTTGGTCGGCGTGACGATTAAAGGGTTAATTGCCAAGAAAATCTACATTTTTATTCTTGGTAAGTGTCCAATATTTAGGCCAGTAGAGGATATTTTTTAAGGATTTGCCACTGGAATAACAGCCTCACTTATATCGATAACCGAGCCAGTCATTCCAGTGCTGGAATGTATGATGTAGTCTAATCTCAGCCTGCAAATGAACATATGCTAAGACCACGCCAGTGGCCGTTATGGCAACATTGGGCTTCGAAGCGCTAAGCTTACACAGCAGGGTTTAATCTTGTAGACTTAGCTCAATAGGCACGCTAAGAAAAACTGCATGCTAATAAGCATGGGTGAAATACAACCTCCTAAATCTGCCTTGTCTTTTTATGCTATGATCTCCTTTGTAACTCCATCTCTGCTCTATCTACGTTCTCAATATCCTTGTCACAATCTCATCTATATTATTATTATTATTATTATTATTAGTATTATTATTATTATTATTGCGCACGAAATTATTTTTTCTGTTATGTTAACCTGCTCTTGATTTGTAAAATTTGATTGTAATTGTTTGCAAGTGGGAGACACTGTAATACGATATATCTTACTGTGCTCCCACTTAACAATCAAAATAAATTTGTTTAAACCGAAAATGAAGGATTGAAAATTGTAAAATAGTCGAAAAGTAGTTTAAACATGCTTACGTAGGCTAATGAAGGTGAACATGAGTACGTCTAAATTCATGATATATTGGGAACTAACTGGATATCCGATTGCTATCACCATTCAACACCGAATTATTAACTATTGGGCCACTATAATAAATGGTAACCAAATTAAACTCGCATATTTCATATAGAAATGCATGTACAACAACGACACCTACACCACGGAATTCGGTTTAAATGGCTTATAGCTGTTGCCAATTACCTGTTCCCTGTGCGACTCTCAAGCAAGATAAAATTAGTATATTAGCAAATTAACAAAATTACTGCTACTACTACTACTACTACTACTACTACTACTACTACTACTACTACTACTACTACTACTACTACTACTACTACTACTACTACTACTACTACTTTTTTCTTTTGTTTTTTGAAAATCCGACGCTGACGCAGTCGGATACACTTCCCGGAGGAACTCCTTTAAAAAGGCTTGCAAACCCCCCATAAAAAATCGGTTGAAGTAGCAGGCTTTATTAATAGAATAACAACACAAACCTAACATGTCAAAACAGTGTAAGCTAAAATACCCTATTATCATATACCACAACCGTGGCATAACTACATAGAAAACAAAATTAATAAAGAGCTGATAACATAACATAATTCAACAAAGACATTGCTATTTGCACACCGTGTAGTAGTAGGCCCAAATGGCGAGCATAGCTAACCAACAAGTGGTAAAGCCACTCATCAATAATTAGCAGTAAGCTACTGCTAGTCATTGATGCCATTGAGCCGATTCATGACCGGCAGGCTAAGTAGATCATATGTAGTTTAACGTAGCACACCGTATAGTAGTAGGGCCAAATGGCGAGTGCAGCTCGCCAACAAGTGGCGAGGTGACTCGTCAATTAGTAACAAAAAGTCACTCATTGACGCCAGTTAGCCGATTATTAAATACCCAACGGACGTAGTAGCCTTTATATAATATAATGCACAAAGCAAACGTATACAAACTATGACTACTTAGATGGCGTTCTGGGTTCACATTCTAAATTTACTTCATTGTAAGTTTTTGCAAATTACCCTGGAACAAATACACCTACAGTAAATATTTACAACAGGAAGCTAATTGGTAACTTGAAAATCGGATCACCTCCAGAATATTGACATAATGCTCATTTGATATTTAAATATTCTGATCCCAAGGTTAGGATATTCGTCAAGATTAGAGTCTCCTAAGGCATTACAATTTTAAAATAAAGCCAATTAAATTAAATTAAAATAGCATGTATCAATATACAGCAAGCAGCAAGTGTGCTAGCTTATACAAGTTCCGCTTCTGATATTTTAAGATATCCGTATTCAATTGATACTAGGCCAGTTTTGCACCATACGTCTTTTAGTCCAGGAGCTAAAGCTAGGTCAGAATCGTGACGTAGCACACCCAGTATTCGGAAGGTCTGACACTTGCTGTGGCTCGGGGGACATGTCCCACACATTTTAAGCCCTGTTGTACAAACAAATTGTGGTAGCACTAATTAGTTATCCTGATTTCTTTGCATAGGGGGTCTAGGCTTTGGCTGTATCCACAGTGCACAACGATATAAGCATGATCGTGTCACAACTCAAAGTAATAGCGTGTCATACATACTGAACACTCAGTCAGGAGAAGGGCTTTGACAGCACCAGGTACTGAAAACAGAATTCTTGATTGTGGGGTGTTTGGTAGAAGAGCAGTTGTGACCGCGTTCATAGACACTGTCAAGAAGGATTGGTACCAATGTGATAGCTCAATCCAGGAACAGGCATTAGTCATGGATCTTGCATGGGCCATCGTTCGAATGTGTCCAATAAAATTGTTTGCGGTAGATCTTGTACCCAGGATGACCACAGAAACACAAACAGTCCCTAATTGGAGTGGATTTAATGCACTTGTATCATGTGCTAATGCACCTTTTACACAAATCGGTTACTGTCCAATGATTTCCGGATCACCAACTGAATTCAATACGGTGTATACGGTCATGAAACAAGTTCAAAGAATGATGACAACACTAGGACAGAATGACTCGGTCATAATATTCGACTTGGCCATATATGTCAAGGCAAAGGAGATACAGTGGCGATATAAAGAAGAGTTTAGTGACACTGTGATCAGACTGGGGGGATTCCACATTGCGCTAAACTACTTAGCTGTTATTGGAAAGATGTGTGATGACTCTGGCTTAGAAGATCTCCTCATAGAGGCCAACACATATGGTAGCAGCACAGCTGCTGCTCTACTTAAAGGGAAGTCATATAATCGAGGAGTGAGGGCTCACAAATTGGTTATGGAAGCGCTGCTGCGATTACAATGGCAGTCCTTTTCCAAATGGGTTCAACAAAATGGACAACATGAAGACCACATTACTCCAACAGAATTGGAGAGTCTGGATGAGAAAATTAAGATGTGCGGAAGCAGCATTGACGACTTAGACGCACTGCAAGAAAATTTCAAAGAGGTGTGTATGTACGTGAATAAATTGCAACAGCTGTTCAAATCCTTTAAAGTTGAGTCAAGCTCGAAATCACACCTGTTCACATTTTGGAACTCATATATTCATATGGTAGAGCTGCTGCTTGGATTCATAAGAGCTGAGAGAACTGGAGATTGGCAGGCACACCTATCTGCTACTGCTGCTATGCCGCCATATTTCTACAGCATGGACAGAACCAATTATGCAAGATGGCTGCCAATATATCTTGCGGACATGAAGATGCTTCCAAGTACACATCCCCATGTACATGAACAATTCTTGAATGGAAATCATTCCGTAAGTCGCTCAGACCATCCATTCAATCAAGTGTGGACATATATGGCCTTAGAGCAATCGATTAATTTGGATTCCAAAAAGCGAGGTGGTATTATTGGAATAACACAAAAGCCAGGAGCTCTGGAGAGGCGGTTTTTAACTAGCCACGAGAGGGCAGCCATAACACCGGTCACAAAGCAAATGTGTGGGTTACAAGATAGTCACATGTTTGGAGTACATAAGGAAATGGGGACTAATCGAATAAACAGGGATGAAACCGATGTGCAGAAGATACTTTCGATGTTCTCATCAGATATAATGACCAATCCCTTTAATATTGCGGGAAACGACGACAGCGAGTGTCTTCCGCTTGTAAACATTGCAACTGGCGTGGTATTGCCTAGTGAAATCGCCAAGAGACTTGTTTCCGCCTGTGACATTGGTAAGGAGATTATGGAAAATTGTGTTCAGGAGCGGCTGGACACTAACACGTGAAGCTTTTGGGACACGTTGCCACACTTAAAACTTAAAATATTTGCCAGCCTAGCACAGAAGAAAAAACTCAAAACAAATGATGAAAAAATTCACAATGTGAGATCTGACCGCGAACTATTTGGTCGATTAATTATTGCCGCAAGGTCCAGAGATGTTGATTTAAAACTAGTGATGACGTATGAACTGTCTGCTGTTCCACTATCATTGTCACATACGGATGGGACTCTAAGAAAGAATGTGAAAAGTGTTTTGTTAAGTGAACTAGAAAAGGAAGTAAATGTTGATGGACGGCTTCCACCTGTTAACAAGACAGGCGCAACAGCGTATGTAGTAGATGGCATGGCAATTGTGCAAATGGTTAAAACTGGAGGTACGTCTACATTTGGAGAATTGGCTGATAAATACTGGCACATCTTTACAGTTCCACTGAATCAAGAACACTGCAACAGAGTAGATATAGTTTTTGACAGATATGATAGACTGGAATCTCTCAAACCGGAAGAGCGGCTAAAACGTGGGTCATCAACAGCATTGGAAGTAAAGATTGCTGGAGAAAATACTCCCGTTCCAAAGCAATGGGCCAAGTACATCAGCAATCCAAGCAACAAAAGTAACCTGGTTGCATTTCTCAGCAAGCGGTGGCGTGATACTGGTCCACATATGCTATCTGCCGACAATTGCGTCATTCTTGCTGGTGACTTTAACGATGGAATGGATGTTGTTGTCATTTCAGCGAACAATTCGTCGTATTTGGAAGAACTTCGATCAGATCACGAGGAAGCAGATACGCGTATGATGTTGCACGCGCTACACGCTTCAAAAGACCACATGCGTGTTGTTATACAGTATCCTGATACAGACGTGGCAGTACTTAGTATATATACGTATCGTTCGCTTCACTGTTCTGAACTATGGTTCCGTACGGGCACAAAGGACAAATTGCGATACATACCAATACATATGGTTGCTCAAGTACTGGGCCCAGCTATCTGTTTGTCTTTGCCTGGGTTTCATTCTCTTACAGGTTGTGATAGCACTAGTGCATTATTTGGAGTCGCTAAGAGAAAAGCATTCAATCTCTTAAAGTCATCTGAATGTCATCAGCTTAGCTTAGCCCAACTGGGCGAACATGTTGACTTATCACCGAATACTGCAATTCTATGTGAGAAATTTGTCTGTGAGTTGTATACCACCAGGGATGTGGGAAAGACAGCTGATGAAACCCGCTATTGGCTCTTTTGTCAAAAGAGACAAAGAAATGAAAATCTTCCACCTACATCGAATAGTCTAAAGCATCACACCGAAAGGGCCAATTTTCAAGCTCTTGTTTGGAGACGTTCATTGCAAGCTGTTCAGAATCTTCCATCTCCAAATGGACATGGCTGGAGTATAGTGGATGGTCTACTCAAGCCTGTTCTAATGTCAAAGGATCCTGCTCCATTTGGATTAATTGAACTCACATCATGTAGATGTCAAAAGTCTGCCTGCAAAAGAACAGATCTCTGTCAATGCAAGGCTAACAATCTACTCTGCACTGAAGCATGCCTTTGTATGGGAGGTGAAATGTGTGACAATGTTCAGCATACAATTGTCGAAGATGACTCTGACACGGATGAGTAACATGCTCTCATTTGCTCACGTGATAAATATGTCCTGCCAGCTTGTGTAGACATGCACTGCATGTCAGTTAAAAGTTTAATTATGAAAAATGTAGAAAACATGGGCATTGTTGTAGCTAAGATATTGCTAGTCACAAGAAGACCTAAGTGCCCCAATATGTACAAAGCAACATACGGGTGTCTTAAACGAGGTTGATTATGTATAAATCTGCGATATACGATCACTCCTTTCCATTTTGGTTAAGATTGTATTGATATAACATGCGCTTAAGTTTGTGAAAAATTTACCATTGTGAAAATTGTTTGAGAGCTACATTCAACACCTATTGTAAATGGGTTTCTCACGGGTTAGTGATACCACAATTTTCTTGTACAACACGGCTCAGAATATACCCAAGACATCGGTCTAGCATAATATAGAGACAAACTTTCTGAATACTGGGTGTGCTACGAAACCATTCTTCTAGACCCCTTTTGAAAATTGGCTCCCGGACTATTTAAATCTACTTTCTCTCCCATGTTCTATTAGCCTGTAAAATTCACAATGAATGCAGTTTATCAACAATGATCGAAATATAGCTTGTATGGCTCTCTGATGGTTGTTGCCGGTTTTATCTCTGGCCTCTGAACACCGATGCTTCCAGATGGCCCACACCCCTACAGATAACACGGTTATTAACAATTCTTTCTCCTTGCTATTAATGATTCGTCCGATAGTTGAGCAATCTTTGAACAAAATTGTTTCAGCCACTAAATTCACATATTTGGTTCCAAATTTAGCAAGGAGCATATTGATATATACCCAAAAGCCTGTAGTTATGCGACACTGAGTAAATAGATGATCTATCGTTTCCTCCTCAGTATTACATAATAAACACCGGTCTGTACTTGATATTTTACACATATAAGTAAGATGACCGACCCATAGCCTTCGATGGAGTAGTCGCCATGCCAGGTCCCGTGCATTTCCTGGTAGACAAGGTAGATGTATTGCTTTCCAGGCATTTTACCAGTTCTTTGGCGTGCATCCTAAATTGTTCCAATGCCTAACCTCAATAGGAGTCTGTCTCCGACTTTGCATTATTCTATCCCAGTCTCTAGATGCCATGTCGTATTTTTTATGTTCTGACATAAATACTAATGTTGGTTGCAACATATCAATGTTGCCACGTGCTTTCGGCAATTTGAATCATACAGCAGGTATTGCATTCTTTATTCTAACAAATAAGCGCTGAGCATCAATATGTCTCATTGATGTTATTCTTGCTACATCTTGCATCGCAATCCATCTACGAGATTTCAGCTTTACCAAGTCACGTAAATATTGAATACCATTTATGGCCATAGAGGGCAAATATAATACATCATCATTATCACGAATCAACTCGTTGCCCCAAAGACGTTGCTCTAAGGCATCTTCCCAACAATTGGGTTGTGGCATTGATCGTGTAAATATTTTTAAGGCTTCGAGCTGTTCTTTATATACATTTGGAATCGTTTGATGATTAGGTGGCAATTTGTTGCACATAAATAAATATTCTACTGGAAATGGGTCAACGTACCTTTGGAGAAATGTCCTTGAAACACTTGACCAAGATGAGTTTGAAGTAAGTAACTTATTCAAGAATTTCAATTTTAAAGAAGCACAATTTGCTGAAACATTAACCAAATCCAGGCCTCCGGCATGCTTTTCATTGGTGAGCATTGACTGTGATACTAAATGGGCTTTGTCCTCCCATAAGAAGGACAAAAGTAACGTGTTGATCTTTGACTCTACTGATTTGGGCATATGAACTACAGAAGCGGTATACCACAGTCCAGATACAATTAAATTATTAAGGACAAATGTCCTGCCAAAGACAGTTAGGCGACGTCGTTTCCAATTTAGTAATGCACACTTTAGCTTGGATATCCTTTCTTCCCAGTTTAGTAATACATTTTGTTCTCTACTAAAGTAAATACCCAAAATTTTTATGACATCATTTGAGCAGTTAATATCCATCACATTAGCAGTTCTGCCCTTCCAATCGCCCAAAAACAATTCCTTAGATGTATCTTTATTGACTTTAAGTCCTGATGCCTTTTGAAAATCTGTTAATACTCCATTCAAAATTCTAAAATCCGTATTTTTACCCGCAAACACAGTCGTATCATCTGCATATTGAGAAACCTTTAGTGGCCTTTCTACGCCACGTATACATTTTCCTTGAAAGTCATTGCGTTGCCTCAATGTGGCCCCCAACGATTCCATAGCTATGACGAATAGAAGCGGGGACAGTGAACAACCCTGTCTGACACCTCGTTCCAACACTACAGGTTTGGATAGCTGATTGTTAACTAAATAGCAACTTGTTATATCAGTATATAAAATATTGACCCATTTAATAAGTCTTGAACCAAAGCCAATATGGTCTAAAGACTTAAACAAGAAATCCCATTCTAGTCTGTCAAACGCCTTCTCGTTATCAAGTGCTATTATTGCTGCTGTGATACAATCCTTTTCAACTAATTGAATAAGGTCCCGTATAAGTAAAGTGTTGTTTAATATTGATCTTCCTGGAACAGAGCAGGTTTGATCATCATGAATGACTTCGCCTAGGACTGCGCCAAGTTGTAATGTTAGTGCCCGAGTAATAATCTTATAATCTACACAGAGTATAGAGATTGGTCTATAATTCTGTTTTTTTATTTCTGTCACCACTCTTGTATATAAGACGAACATATGCTTGGGCCATCGATGTAGGGAGATGCCCTTGCTTAAAAATGCTGGTTGCTATTTCTTCTAATACTGGCCCTAATATGTGTCAGAATGTTTGATAAAATTCAACTGGAAGTCCGTCACATCCAGGAGACCTTTCTAACTTCATACCTTTGAGGGATTTTGTCAAATCATCAATTGTTATTGATTGGTCACAGCTTTCGCGACATGAATCTGGAAGTCTTTTCGTTATATTAGCTAAAACATCTCTAGTTGCAGTTTCCTCGCTTCCCTCAGATTTATACAATGATTTGTAAAATTCGGATACTGTTTCAATCATTTCTGCATTTGACCACACTGATACTCCATCATTAGTCTTCAGTGAGCGCATTAATTTCTCTATACCTCTTGCTTTTTCCAAATTACAAAAGTAACGTGTAGGCTTGTGCTCTTGACCTTATTTTGGCGCCATCAAACTGATATTGCTCTATTTCATTTAGTCTACCTTTTAATTTAACTAATAGTTCGTAATAATTATATTCTCCATCATTAATTTTCTTATTAATTTTACACAACGACCTCTGAAGCGCCTTTTTACGCTTTCGTATTTCACGTGCTTTCCTAATGGAATACTGCCTTGAAATATATTTCAGGTCTGATTTAGCATCTTCCCACCAGTCTGCTATACATTCATACAAACCTCTTCTTTCATCCCAATGCCTCCAACAACTGTCCACACATTTGCGGTAGCAACTATCTCGTAGCAATGCTACATTAAGTTTCCAAAATCCATCTCCTCGTTTGACCCAGTCAGCATTGTCTAATGTGATGGAAAACATATTGTGATCAGAGAAAGTTACTGCTTTTATGTTAGTTTTACACATGTAACCTTTCAATGATCGTTCTACATAGATCCTGTCTAACCTTGAAGCTAACCTTGAAAACCAAGTAAATTCCTGGCCTTCTGGATTTTCAATCCGATAAGTGTCTAACACGCTTTTATTTTCACAAATGTGTTTCAAAATATTATGCGATGTGTCATTAAAATTAGACCTAGAGTTTCTGTCCTTAGCCTCGTCTAATATGCAATTAAAGTCACCGCCCATAATTAGGTTTTCAGGCGTTCTGTCTTGAATTATTGTGGAAACATCATTTAGAAATTCACGGCGCAATTGATGAGAGGTAGGTGCATAAAGGCACATCAAATTTAAACTTGTGTTTAGTACATCAATTGATACACAAATCCATCGTCCAGTTGGATCTGATGACGACGATATAACGTCAACATAGTTGAGACAGCGGGGCAGGATAAGAATGGCCACTCCCGCACTATTATCTTGTGGTTTTTGAAAAAAAAATCTGCCCTTTTGAAATATCTTTGAGAGATTCATACACTTCAGCTTTTTGAATGTTGGTCTCTTTTAGAAAAGCAATATCAACTCTCTCATTTGCTAATTCTTCAAGCAAGTGGCGCTGCTTGAATTCGGTATTTAATCCTCTGCAATTGATGGTTCAGATAATCATAATTTGTAAAATGATGTTTACAACCGCCATCATTAGATTAACTAGATTTGGGTTTTTTAGCTGGTTTCTTAGACCATTTACCTAATTTTCCTGCGAAGTCAATATTTCTTAGTTCTTCCACAGACAAATATTCATATTTGGAAATATCAGAATCATGGCGCAGTAGACGATATTTCACGCCTCTCGCCGTTACATATGGCACTAACACTTCACCCCCTCTGATCGGTACATTACCATTTCATCTTTCATCTGTGAACTCTGGGTTTGAATGGACACATCTGATTCTGCAACTGACATTGTATCATTATCCATATCATTTACTTCAATCTCAGATTCTGAGCTTTTGTCTTCTTTATGACGCTTATTGCTACTTAAGTAACATTTGGCAGGCGCATCATTTACCATATCTTCAAGCTGATTTAAATCAAGTGGGCTTAGCGGAAAATCGACTGAACTTTCTGTCTTCTGAGTCCTAAACTTATCCTGTCCTAATTTTAATTCATCTTCTAAGGAATTGTAAATAGGCTCTTCTGTAAGATCATCATTTTCCTGCGTGTCTTTTACAGCAACGTTTGGCTCCACTGCATTTTGAGTATTTTCTTGACTTAAGGTTATACCCTCCTCTAATACATGAATGTCATCAACTGTAGTTACTTTAACAGGATTTGATGATTTGTTTGTGTCATTTACAGTGGCATGAACCAAAACAACAGCTTCCGTAGCGGTTGCTTCAGAAGCATTTGACTCAGTTGCATCCTTTAATGGGCGATTATCTCCTGATACTGAGGGCTTGTTTTGATTTTTTGGACAGCGCCATTTAAAATGGTCAACTCAACCACAGAGCAAACATTTGTTTCGATTGGGACAATCTGTTGCCAAATGGTCAGTACTTAGGCAGATCCGGCATTCTTTAATTTGCCCTCTATACCATAAGGGCAGGACAAAGCTGCCATCAAGCGTCAATCTGCTTGGTAACGGGCTATCCACTTTATCAAACCAAATACGTCTTACAACGTTTTCTAGCGTTCTGTCAAAGGGATACGTTTCCCGTTCAATCTTTTGCACTTTGCCATACTTCTTGAGTTCACTCATGATTCTGTCATCTGGAATTTCTAGTGGAACTTTCATCTTCACTAGCAACCTATCTGACTCGATTTCCTCAACGTTACAAACTTCACCTTTTACAATAAGAATATCTTCCAGAAGCTTTTCCTTGACCCGCTCATTTGACACTCTTACATTCCATACAGTTTTAGTAACATTGATAAGCCCCTGCAAAGTAGCAGGTCCCGCGCCAACGACGTCTTTTAACCCATGATACACGTCGATAGCCGTGACACCCCACCCCTTAGTTGTTATTTTAAGGCTTAGGGTACGCTTATAGGTTGCCATGGTGGTTTATCAAAGGAGGAACCCCATACTACTACAATATATAATAAATATATACTTATATAACACCAGGACGTCAGGGAAAGAGCTAAACACTAAATAAATAGTGTCCCCTTTTGAAACCCTGACGTCTACCAACAAATATACGAATAGAGAGTACAGTCGTATATTTGTTAGTTTGAACCACTTTCTAAGTGGTTCACTAACACCTAGCCGATTAAAGTATACTAACAAATATATGAATAGATAGTACAGTCATATATTTGTTAGTCTGTTCGAGTTGACCGGGGACAGCCAACTGACTATAAGGTTTTATATAGTTAAAGAACTAGGCTTGTGCTTACAAATATCAAAGGAATTAAATCCACTCACTCAAGCGATCTTGCCAAATATAATGCGCTAGCCTACGAACTATAGAAATAGCAGACTGGCGCCGGGAGAAATGTATTGCATTGACCACAGTAAGAGGAGCCCTATTAAATGGCGGAAACCGCCAGCTAAGAGGAATGCCTTTAGAAAATGGAGACACAAAATGCGCTCCAAACAAGACAAGAATTTACAAATTAAACATAAAGTTTGAAAGGAAATACTAATACGAAATATATGTATAAAATTTATCTTCAAAATCGCGCTAGAAACTAGCAAATTCGGGCAGCAATTGCAGAGCTAAATAAACGCGTGCGTTCACTTCGACTACTACTACTACTACTACTACTACTACTACTACTACTACTACTACTACTACTACTACTACTACTACTACTACTACTACTACTACTACTGCTACTACTACTACTACTACTACTACTACGACTACGACTACTACTACTACTACTACTATTACTACTACTACTACTACTACTACTACTACTACTACTACTACTACTACTACTACTACTACTACTACTATTACTACTACTACTACTATTACTACTACTACTACTACTACTACTACTACTACTACTACTACTACTACTACTACTACTACTACTACTTTCTACTACGTTCCACTACTACTACTACTACTACTACTACTACTACTACTACTACTACTACTACCTACTACTACTACTACTACTACTACTACTACTACTACTACTACTACTACTATTGCCACTACCTCCAACATTATCACTACCACCAGCACCACCTCCACCACCTCCACTACCACCACCACCACCAACAACGCCACCACTAGGAGTGGAACTATAACCACAAAATTAATTTAAATGTCTACTCCTAACTTAACACAGTCATAAATAATCAATAATTAAATGATAATAAAATGTTATTTCCTAATAAAATATCAGCTGACGAGAGATGTGCAATGCGGAAGCAATTTCATCAACTAGAAATACATTAGAATTGGAGAAGAAAATAGTATGCTTATTATCTTGTGCTTTGTTTCAAGTGATCCTGACTGGGATGTGGGTATAGCAATGGACCTTTCTATTTTTAGCTATGTCCTACCCATCTCTAGGTAAGCTCCACCCACAGCTCGCTCGTGTTGGGATCGATCGATCTCTGAACTCCCTGACTATCAATTTCCAGAAAACCATACAGCTAAGCTGTTGAATATTTTGAAACTAATTTGACTCGGTGCTGTTGCTGTCTATGTCAGCAACAGCGCCCAGTCAAATTGGTTTCAAAATATTCAACAGCATGTTTATTAAATAGTAGAGACATACAATTCCCACAACGTGACGGACTATTAAGAATTAAAGACGGGCCATATAGAACCATTTATGATGTACTGATTATGACGTCATCCTACACGCCGCTCAGCTCATTGTGACGTCATATGATGTCATTACTCTGGAAAGGTCCATTGGGGCTCTCTGCCTGTGTGTATGTATGTCTGTTCGAAGGTATATCTCGGAACTAACAATCCGATTTGGCTCAAAGTATAACATAGTAAATTTTGTTATCGTCAAACAGGGTTTCCCAGTATTGATTGTGATCCGGACAAAGGCCTTCTGATCCGGGGATCAAAGTCTGGATGTATGGATATCTCGAAAACTGCTGGTCCGACTTGTTCAAACATTAACGCAGCACATGTTACAACAACAACACCAACAACGGGATTTCTCTTTTTTATACTGCATTTATTATTATTATTATTATTATTATTATTATTATTATTATTATTATTATTATTATTATTATTATTATTATTATTGTTATTATTATTATTATTATTTAGAAAGGTACCAGTGCAAGTTAAGCGAGGAGCCAGTATGAAGAAGGTGAAAAGGGAAATATCACAATTGCACAAACGGTCCGTTAAACGCGAACACACCGTTGTATTCTTAGGACTTTTGAAACCACTATCAGAAACAACATTCCATTTAACGGTAGAATGTACCCTTCCTAAAAAGGTGAATTGACGCACAGTGCTCAAACATCAAATACACTTTTATACTGATTTTAGTCGTAATGGTCATCATTATCCACATAAGCGCCATTATATTCAAATAAGATACTACTACTACTACTACTACTACTACTACTACTACTACTACTACTACTACTACTACTACTACTACTACTACTACTACTACTACTACTACTACTACTACTCAGTTTGCTTTGATTAGCCATTGTTTCCGACAGTCTTGCTCTCATCCAACCTCTAAAGATTACCATTAAGAATGGATGTACTGCGGACACTAGTTTGAGAAGATATACGGATTAGGATTCAGACTGCCAAGTTATCTAAACAACATCTCCAGGCATAAACCGACAAATAAAAACGTGTATGATTAAAATCCTCAAAGACTTATAAATTTGAATATCAAAACGACCCATTTTGTATGCTTTTCTAATAATAAACAACTCTTTCGTTAGGGAAGTTGCCATATATTAAGACTCTCCAAGACAAGACTAAATTTTGTAGATTTGCCCAAGCAAAATACATGCATGTATTGTTCACTCAACTTGAAAATAATAGGGGATTATGAACTTCACTTAAGTACCTGACGTCATAATCAATTACGTCTCGGATAGAATGGCGTCACAATCATAGCGCCGCATCATAACTCCGCCGTGAAGTTTGAAAAACCGATCAACTGAACGAATTGTATGTCCTTGATGGATTTGTAATTTAATAATCATTATGTTGAACATTTTGAAACTAATTTGTCTGGTAGCTGTTGCAGCTATTGGCACATTGTACAATGAGGGCGGAGCTTAGCTAGAAATGAGCATGGCATATCTAGATATGGATGCATCCATTCTGCTCCTCTGACCATCGTCATATAATGCTTCTACAACATTTCAAGCACAATAAATGTACGGTTTGTTCAATCAGAATTAATTTTAAATAGGGTTCGGGGTAAACCCCTCTCACCACCCCCCCCTCCTCCCTACCCGTAGCCACGACAACGCAGCCTTTCGAAATACGTCTCCCCGACCTCCGCCATATAGCTCTCTCCCTAATGGATGAATCAGGTTTTAGCTATTCATCGCCCTTTCCTAGCTAAGCTCCGCTCATGCTATGTTCATGTTAGGATCGATCGAACCCGGACTCACTGACTCTCAATTTCCAGAAAACTATACAGGTAACATGTTGAACATTTAAAACTAATTTGACTGGATGCTGTTGCTTCCTATGGCAGCACGGCGCCCAGTCAGATTAGTTTCAACATATTCAACAGAATGTTGATTAAATAGTAAAGGCATATACTTAGATACGTCATTCATGACTAAATTTATCGTGATGTCAACCTACATGTGATGTCATTCATTATAACGCCATATATTTGACTACCAGAGTAGATTTCTCTATTGCAGCGAACCTACATCGCAATCTGATGTAGTATGTATACCTAGAACTCGTATGACCACGTGGTAATTCTTGAACTGTAAACATAATAAATTCAAAACTGTTGCGAGGCTGAAGATATACGCAATTTTATTCACCTATTAATATACAGGTTCGAAAACGACTTAGCCACTGGGTTACCGATATGGAATTCACGGATCAAAAACCTAGCGCAACCGGAGAGTTTAGGACCACTCCTTCTACGGAGTACCTTATCAGTCTGAGTCCCAATGTGAAGTTCAGTAACGATGCCCAGAAATCCGTGACCATTATGTTTCAGCCTAAGGGATTCCATTATCAAACGATGAAGATTGAATTGGCAAAATATCGGGGTTTTGTAAAACCCGTGTTGACAGATACTCAAAATACTATGAAGGAAACAACACATCATAGTAACGATATTTCGCCAACAACATCAGATAGCAAGAGCGCGTTAGAAGATGAAAATGCCCCAGATATATCCATTGCTGGACCGAATAAAGGTATGTTTGAAACTATACGCTTGAATTGATTAGTTACTGAATACGTCCGATGATTTAACTTAATGATTTCGCCCTCTAACTCATCTTGTGTTAGTTTAATCTTTTAGAGGTCACGGTTGGCAAGCCAACCTCTATAGAGGTCTTGAAGAATGTCCATTTGCAAGCAAATTCCAGTGGTAAATTAAAAAAATAATTCTCTCTTGGCCTACAAATGGACACTGGCTAAGCGAAGTTGTCTTGATCCATTAATCCATTAACGGCCAAAACAGCCTTTGTACTCGTCTTGACGAATGCCGGTTTGCAGGACAACAGGAAACCATTAATTGTAAATTTCAATAGTAATTTAAAAAAAAATTGTATTCTCTTGGCCTAGCTTGGAGAGTTGGCCATGATATGAATAGCATTTTCAGCGCTTTGAGACGATATTGATATGAAAAGGGTTATACACCATACACAGCCGATGTTGTTTAGTTGATTGCGATACTGCCACCGAGTCCTTCATTGGAATATGATGGTCACTGCTGTCATATAGCTTTGGGTAGTTGGTCTGACGTCATCTCCGATAACGCATGTTACTAGGCCGAGACTATACCAATACCGGGCCCAGGCGGCCAGTTATATACTCCTACTATCAGCCCAGTAACCTCCGTTATCGGGGATGTGGCTTTCACATGTACATGATTCTCAACAGTTTTGAAACAATATGTTCAATACCGCGACCTTCTTCGGGTTAGGATGATTGATTTGACCGCTACCATGTTGAAATTGATAGACTATTTACACTGGGCTTGACAAATACCTTTTATCTTTTGCTTCCTCTTTCCAGATATCCCATATCTGCCAGACAACATCTAATAGATGATATACTCTCATTCGGATATTAATTATATTGATGATAATGATGGATGGGTCTGTTCTGCAGCTGCAACGAGTGGGAACTTCTTTCAAGCTGAATTCAGTTTTGTTAAAGCTCTCCCACTGGTCTTGTCCATTTGTCCAAGCTCTCCAACTGGTCTTGTCTTAATCCCATAGCCAGTGCTTATCTTTAGTTATCTTAAATCCCGTTTTAAGGATGGATCGCAAAACGCTTGAGAAATTTGTGTTATGGCGTCTGCCGCGTGCCCGATATTTGTTAGTACATGATATTAAGCATTCTAATTCTTCTCCCACATTCAAAGAACATGTAACATTGTATGCGTGTATCCTGACATTCAAAGGAATTCTAGAGTAGCGATTCTACAACTTCCAGAAGAAGTCCTGGAAAGTAATATTTCCTCCTACAGAGAGATTTGCGAAATCCGCTAAACGGCAGTGGGGAGAGATCAAGGATCTGCCCTTCCTCTACTTCGAGCCCCTAGGGAAAGTACCCTTAGCGATCGTTTCATGTGTGCCACACATGTATAACTAATTGAACACGGCTTTGAGTTCATTCATACAGTGGGTTATGGCTTTCAGATGTTTTGCAGCTATTGGAATCAGTTCGATGTGTTGATTTTATTCATCAATACAATCAACATCGTCTCCATATTTGGCATCATGTCTAGCTTTGTGATTAGAGAGTTTGGTCTTGTTAAATGTTCTGAAAGTAGAGAGCGACTGCAAGGTAATATGTGATAAGCACCTTTTACAAACCACCTCTTTATATTGATTCGGTTGATGTTTCAAACTTGGCAGAGGGCGTTGGTTTGACGTGAACAGTTAATTTTGTGGATGCCAGTGAGACCCTGAGCAATCGACACAGCGTGGCATCATTACAATCAGCCAACCGGCGGAACAGCAAAATCCACGGTCTCTCGATTGTATCCAATAGACGTAGCATGTCGATTTCCGTGTTGTAGAAATGTCAATGTTTTGATAGAACTACTGACATCATCCCAGAGCTTGTGCGCAGCCTATATAAGAAGCTATTGCTTTGGTTGGCCTATAACGAGTCCATAATTTCTAGGGCCCATTCAGGTCATATGTCGGCGGCTTTTATTTTCAGCTTATTAGGCAAATTGACCTTTCTAGTTTATCCATCCATCATATGATGTCATACTCAACTACGAGACATATTGGATGACGTCATGATAAATGGCGTCATGCATGGCGTGGATAAGTACTAATTGAAGAGGGACTAAGCATTGTTGTATGAATCGCATGTCCTTACTATTTAATAAACATTCTATTGAATATTTTGAAACTAATTTGACTGCGCCTTTGTCTGCCATCGGCAGCAACAGCACCCAGTAAAAGAAGTTACAAAATATTCAACAGTTTACTTATATAGTTTTCTGGAAATTGATAGTCAGGGAGTTCAGGGATCGATCCCAACACGGGCCAAACGTGGTTGGAGCTTAGATACAGATGGGCGAGGCATAGCTAAACCTGGAAAGGCCAATTACGGCTAGCTTCCCCACGCATTACCTGGGTACTCACTTATACTTCTGGCTAGAGAGAACCTACTGGGTATTGTTTCCACCGAAAGCGAGAGATATTCACGTTTAGTTTGGAGAAACGGAAATTGATCGCGAGTTAAGCACGCCAGTACGCTAATCTTTTACCTGGCGTCTCCTCCTAGACAAAGTCAACACTGCATCAAACGCAACTGTCAACTGCATCTTCTTTTTAAAACCACACTGTCAGCTGCCCAGAAACTTGTCTAATTTCATTCTCGGACATGAGATGCTATCACATTTTTCTAATGCATTTTAAAGGCATGATTGGTCCAATGTTGGTCAAATGACATATGGTTTGCTTGATTTCAGCAGTGCGATGATTGTGGTTTCTAGCATTTATTAAGGAGCGGGCCTTGTGTACAGCTATCAGCTACACGCACAAGGATTTCGTTGTGAATGTCATCTGGCCTACAGGCGTGGCGGATCTTTATGGCCATCATCGCTTTTCTAACCCCAGTTTATAATACTGTATTATCCATGATTCTGTGATGGTTGTCAAATGAGATAGTGGTCCATGTCAGGCATTGGCGAACTGCTTCTGGAACCATTGTCCATGGTCATACCCGAGGAAGTGTTTATCGCAGGTGCATATAACGAGTGTGGAGTATAGGATCTTTATGTTATGGCTGGACGTGATCTCATTTATCTGGCGAACTGCTCTTTTGTGAGCAAGTTCTTTCAAGCACTCACAGATTTTGTGCAAGATCTTCTTGTGGTTATTTTTTTAGTTCAGTTCTTTTTTAGTTCGGTTCTTTTTTAGTTCCGTGGTGCTATCAATAGAATGGCTTTAACATATGCTCATTCAGAATTTTAAAATTAATTTATGGTTCGTTATTTGACTACATTGATGTTTTAGCAGTTGTTGTTGTTGCTTATGGGATAACGTTGCATGGAGCTTGGTTTGCTTCACAGCTGACATCAACGTTAGCCATCTCAGTGTTCAACATTCTCAGAATTCAGGATTAAAAGAATATAAATCGTCCCGCCCATCTATGTCCAAGCTACACCCATGAGCGATCGATCCCTGATCTCCCTCACTATCAATTTCCATGAAGCTGTACAGGTAACCTGCTGAATATTTTGAAGCATTACGTTACTAACAGCGGCCATTCAAATTAGTTTCAAAATATTTAACAGCGTGTTTATTAAATAGTAAAGCCATACAATTCGTACACCAACGCTTAGTCCGTCATCAATTACGCTTTCATGACGAACCTAGCTACGTCATTCATGACGTAATTGATTATGACGCCATAATAAACGTCACGCAATTAATTATGACGTCATATGATTGATGAATAAATTTCAAAGGTCAATTTTTGTTTTGTTTTACAATATTACAAGTTCTACCTAGCATAATGTACACTAACGCACCGTGATTTTATATATTCAGATCCTATTGAGGCAGCATATGATGATGATATGAGTGGCGAGGTATACTTCACCGAGAAAGAGGATGTTCGGTCGAACATAGCACAACTAGTACTGTTCCTAAAGGGATTAAAGAAGCCGCCTCTAACCAACGCCAAAACAGCTTATGACAATATTGAAGACTTTAACGGTAAATTCAATTATACCATGTGACTGGTATAGTTACCCCTCTTGGGTAAACTTAACCCTTTAATAGTCAATCCTGCCAAAATTTCATTCTCAGGGCAGATTATTAAAAATGTACCTCCGGAGTGACTGGCTCGCCAATTAATAGGATGATAATGAGGCAAAACGCGATATTATCAGAAATGGTGGATAACGAACGACCTGTGAAACTGACAGCAATACTACCTACGACCCGTAATCCAGTCAGTAGAAGGGGAAGGCTTAATTTAACGTCTTGTTAAGAATCTGAAATACGTCTTCATTTAACATCAAATGTATCATACAACCTGGTGAATTTGACTTTTGAGATAATAAACGACGTTGCGATCTTTTTTAGCCCAACGTTAAGAAGTAAAACTATCTATTGGGATACCATGCACCTGGTCCAGCGGTGGTAGCGACGGTGGTCGAGGTGGCAGCGGCGGTGGCGGTACCGTCCAATTTGCGTTTAGCTCAACCTTTCTGTTTATATCTCATGTTTGGTTAATCATACTGGACCCAAACTTAGGCACATGCCTTAGTCCATTTGACGTTTATATGTACTCAATACTCAACCTAGACATGTTCTACCGTTACGACAACTTTGGCCAACTTAAGTAATTTGCATAAATCAAGATGGCCGCCGGTCGCCATCTTGAAAAATTAACTTTTGATCTACTTGTCCTAGAATGATGTATACTACCTCTTTTAATGGATTTAGAGGTGTGTAGAAGACATTTATTAAATTCAAGGTCAAGATTATATGGGCAGGTCAAGGTCAAAATACCTGGGTTACTAAGGTCAAATATTCAAAAGTGTCATAGAGACTTCAAATTAGGCTGAAATGAAAGAGAATTTTATGCTGGATAATATTCCAACAAAATTGGACATGCATACCCCTGCTATTTGCCTGGCTTTTTTTACCAGCCAGCCGGTTCACGTCAAGGATTGATTTCAGGGGAATCCCCTGGAATGACGTCGATATTATTAAGGCGAATTTAGACAAATTTCTTTCTGTACAATACTAATTCTACTATTTCTTGTGCATGCATTCGAGATGTCTGATGCATCTTCTGATGATAGGAAATGCTTCCTCACAACATGCAGTATGTCAGGACTACTTCAAGCATTCAAACTAAGAAGAATCAAGAACGTTATTGAAAGTGTAATCGATGGGCATGACATTGAGACCCATACTAGATTTCAGGCTATTTTACACTCTCAAGGAGAGTTATTGTTACTTCATATCGAAGGAGCATGTCAAACCCCTTGTGGCTAAGAAGAGGAAGGATGGTTCAATAAGCAGCGATGAATCAGACAGAGGGTCACAAGTAAAAGAATTTGATTTAAAAAATGTTTGTTTTGTGCTAAACTTTGTGAACCTGTTCATCCTAAACATCCTGATAGATTTCCCAGTAGTACAGCGTGAAAGAAAGGGTGCTCCACCTTTAAAGGGTGTCATATTGACCTATTGTGATGATCCTAATGATGTGTGGGGTAGGAAAGTTGTTATGGATTGTAATAGTGAGCTTGGTTTAACTGCAGCTGAAGCACAATATCATATTCGCTGTTATGATGAAAGCAGGATAATCCATGTGCATGCTGACCAGACCTCGATGATTGTTGCATGTGTCATATGATGAGGTGCTGCGGTTCATAAACTCAGTGGCGAAGTATATCAGTGGCAATGTTCACGCTACATCAGATGAGCATGCGAGGTCAAACAGTCGGACTCGTATTTGGCTCCGAATGGTCGGCGTCAGACACACGTCAGGCAACAGAATTTCAGGAGCACCCATCTGGGATTAGTGAGACTGGCAGCACTCAGCCTGGCATCAGTACTCTCACAATCCATCATCGTCTCGCGTCCAAGAAGGCCAATTATGTAGGGAATAACCGGGTCATTACACATATGCACCATACTGGACCTAAAAAGATGAGCGATTACGTACACCGAGTCGTCTACTCGACAGACCAGTCTTGTGGCTGCCCAAGAAGGCACACAGTGGCTTAATAGCCTGAGCCAAGGGCAAGATGCTATGGAGTGGAATGGTTTCAACAATCAGATAATCCGGAGCCAGGGCGTACTCAACCTGCGAGGACCTATATGTTCGGCCCACTGATTGGCGACTCACCTCTCACACTCTCACCCAGACACCATCCTCACAAGACTCACATACATGCAGGGGTCACGTCTTGACATGGGGATGACATATGCTCATCTTTCCTTTGGCACGCGGCTGTGTACAGTAACCAAATAGGTGTGCTGGTACCAGCCCATGCATCTCCAGACCGTAATCGGCCATCAATTTCGTTCTCTCAACACGCCTTGTCCACCGATTTGAGTGTGCAGAGAGAGAGAGAGAGAGAGAGAGAGAGAGAGAGAGAGAGAGACTCTATTTCAATTTCGCAACTTCAAAAATTACATTAATTTATATTGAATGAAATCATCATAGGTTAAGATTTATTTCGCGTCATTACATATAGGCTCGCAGTTTAAGCCTCTAAAAGTATATAATTTAAACAATTTAATTTTCAGTAATTTTTCTGTGAATATGCACCTTTAATCAGCGGCCCGATTTCAATTAACCTTGGGCGGAATGATCCTATCACGGTAGGCTTCAAAATAGCAAGCGAAGATTTTGATTGGTCAAATTCTTTGGTGGCCATCTTTGATTTTTCGATAATTATCCATCATGTCTACAGGTATTTAAATGCAAATGGTTCAAATGCTAATGGTCCAAGTGAGCATTTAAATGTCATTGGGCCTCTTGTTAATAAACCTTTTATTGTTATTTTATATTCAAATGTAAAGCTTTATAGTTCATTGCAAAATCGTAAAGTAGAGCTTCATGGGTGCATTGCAACAACATTTCTGGTTAAATAATACAATTTTTATAACATTAATTCTTATACTAATGAAGGCAGCATTTCGATAGTGATTGATAAAGTGAATCCGAAACACAGCCTTTCTAATCTGACCAATACATTCTAATGCACACGTGTGCTTTTATCAGTTAGGTCTACTGAATGAATGCATCCAGTATTAGCTATGCCTCGCCCATCTCTAACTAAGCTACATTCACGTTTCGTCCGTATGTGGATCAATCGATCCCTGCACTCTCTGAATCTGAACTTCCAGAAACCTATGCAGCTAAGCGTTGAAAAATTTGAACATAATTTGACTGGGTGCAGGCAGCCACAGCGTCCAGTCAATTAGTTTCAAAATATTCAACAGAAGGTTTATTAAGTAGTAAAGACATGGAATTGGCACAGCCTGGCAGACTATTACGCGTTTATGACGGACTAAATCGGCAGTCAAATTAGTTTTAAAATATTCAACAGATTTCCTCTATAGTTCTCTGAAAATTTATAGTCACTGAGTTCAGGGATCGATTAATCCCAACACGGACGACACTTGAGTGGCGCTTAGCTAGACGTGGACGGGGCATAGCTAAAAACTATGTTCCCCTATTAACTTATTATCCGATATTTCGCATGTCGACCACGTCGCTGACAACATTCATACTGACACTCGTTTTAACGTTATTTATTTTGATTGCAAATGAACATTTACAGATTCACAAGAGACAGTCCGCCAAAGGCCGAGCCTATATGACGGTGGACCTCTACATATAACATACAACAACAATATAAGACATTCGGACTGTATACTAAGAACATAGGATAACTGGTAGAATAGGTACTATATGACATAAGAATACATAAAGATAACATGTTATAGTCCTATATATACATACAGTTAACTGTCTCGTTGCCAAGTTTCTGCAGTCTACATTTTCCATGGTGTTTAACTCTGTGGGTATGCCGAGTATCTCTAAAACAAGTTGACCGACAATTGTTGGTAGCTAAGCCACCAACAACTTTCATCCAAACTGTTTCCAAAATACTCAGCCTATCCAGAGGTAGTGTGCTGAGTATCTCTAAAACAATTTGACCGAAAATTGTTGGTAGCTAAGCCAGCAACAACTTTCAGCCAAATTGTTTCCAAAATACTCAGCCTATTCAGAGTCATTGCCAAAGGACCTTTCCATTTTAGCTATGCCCCGCCCATCTCTAGTTAAGCTCCACCCACACCTCGCTAGTGTTGGAATCGATTGATCTCTGAACTCCCTGACGATCAATTTCCAGAAAACTATAAAGGTAAGCTGTTGAATATTTTGAAACTAATATGACTGGGCCCAGTCAAATTAGTTTCAAAATATCCAACAGCATGTTTATTAAGTAGCAGAGACATACACTTCTTACAACGTGTCGGACCTTTAAGAGTTAAGGACGGTCCGTATAGAATCATTCATGACGTAATGATTATGACGTCATCCTACACGCTGCTTAGCTGATTATGACGTAATATGACGTCATTACTCTGGAAAGGTATATTGAAATTATTAGTCTTTTGAACAGGTTTCACTTGCAATGCTTTCATGCGTGAGTTATCTGCCCGGATGACAAGTGAATGGACGCGTATTGGATTACGGTTAGGTATCCCTTACTCTGAGGTAAAGCAGATATCAGCTTCTAATGAGGAACCTAGAATACACTTCTTCAAGGTGAGTATGAAAGAGAATGGCCGGTTAAGCCCAGTGCAGACGGCCAATATTTTCTGACTTCCAACACAGCAAATAGTTTTCTGTAAACTGTTTCTCTGACCCGCGAACGGCCAACAACAAAGCCACATACTAACGCAACGGTCACATGATGGCACAATTTAAAGCGCGAGCTTTAATTAGATTGTTAATGATTGGGCAGAGAAAAGTGGTCATCTGCTCTAAACAAATCGATAAAAACCTTGGTAGTCAACAATGTTTCTGACAGTAAACATGCTTACTCTATTTTGAATCAAGCGAGCCTAGAGTGAACGCTGATTAGTCAATGAGCAAAAGTGTTTTGCAGCTTTGTTGGCAAATATCGTAGACGGCCAACACTGTTTTATTGTTTTGTTGGGTGGCACCACACACGGAGGAACAATGTTTGGCAATATTAAACATGTTTAATATCAGAAACATTGTTGACGACCAAGGCTTTTTTTTATCGATTTGTTTAGCGCAGACGAACACTTTTTTCCTGCAGAAAATGCTGGTCGTCTGCGCAGGGTTTCAGTAATCAATACTGGTCATGCATCCCTGTCCGGGTATATTAAGCATTACACTGTCCGGCCAAAAATGACAAATTTCGTTTTATGAAAGGGATATTGTTGACTATTTTAAAACTAATTTAACAGTGATGTGTGGCTGCCTAGCAACGCAAACGCTTGAGTGGTCGTAAATATAAGACTTGATGTTAATATGCTAGTACACCGGGATTCAGATCCAAAAATGTAATACACGGAACCAGCCCATAAAACGCGTATCGCAGGCCAATACTAGCATATTAATATCAATTGTTATATTTACGAGCACTCAAGCTATTAACTATAGCCTATTTAAAGGGTAACTAATCGCATCTCATGATAGCTATGCATGTGATCAAATATACCACTCATAAACTATGCAGGTAATTTTAAGCTTTGTAGCATGCCGCTATAGAAAGATATTCAGGCTTTAGTAGCTAAATGTTGCTACATTTATACAGCCTATGATGGTTGTCATGATTTACTTTTCAACCAATCAGAAAAAGCCTAGCGTGTCTGCCTTGGGATATACGTTCAGTCATAGAGGTGCCAGCTATAGTTTGACAATGTGGAATAAAACACTCATACACGTAAGCTGTTTAATATTTTGAAACTAATTTGACTGGAAGTTGTTGCTGCCATAGGCCGCAACAACTTCCAGTCAAATTAGTTTCAAAATATTCAACGAGATGAGTGTTACATAATAAAGAATATAATGCATTGGCACTTACATGCCATTAAACACTATCGCTTGAGGAGACAAAAGGATGGCGACCATTGTTCAACATTTTTACGCGATATTACAAAACGGATAGTTGTGATACAGAAACGGGAATGTGACAGGATATGAATGAAATGGAATCTATAAACCATAATCTATCGGTGCAGTATAACATTTGCGATGAGATTAGCATCCCTTTAATGCTTTAATCCAACAATTACCTGTTAGCAATGGTCACCGTCCTTTATTTCATGTACCAGATGCAGCTGCTATAATAACTGGTTTGTCTTTCTATAGATGTTGGTACACTGGCGAGAAGTAACGAAACAGGCGCGAGACTTGGGAGTGCCAAATCTGTTAAGGGCGCTGAAGGATTCCGGCAGAACTGACATGGCAGAATACGTTATGGAACGTTTGAAAGAATGGAGAAAGTAGGCCTATGTAATAACGCTGTAGGAGTAGTAGTAGTAGTAGTAGTAGTAGTAGTAGTAGTAGTAGTAGTAGTAGTAGTAGTAGTAGTAGTAGTAGTAGTAGTAGTAGTAGTAGTAGTAGTAGTAGTAGTAGTAGTAGTAGTAGTAGTAGTAGTAGTAGTAGTAGTAGTAGTAGTAGTAGTAGTAGTAGTATTAGTAGTAGTAGCGGCGGCGGCGGGCCGCGGCGGTGGCGCTCGTGGTGTTGTGGTTTTTACTATTGACAAGCATTAGTTCTCTGAATCCTGCCATTGACGATGCACTGGCACTATGATGTAGATCAGTCGTCATCTGGAATGTAATTTTTACGTTTTTCGATTTTCGAACTGAGTGGAGTTTGAAGCCAGGCAATTCCTCCTAGCGTTTGGGAGGCGAGTGCTCTACCACCGCTCCACCATCCAGAGGAGAAAAATCACCCGTCTCATAACCACATGAATTGACTGGAACTGATGCTCTACATTCCACATACAATTCGTACAGCAACGCTTAGTCCGTCATGAATTAAGCGTTAATGATGAACTTAGCTACGCCATTCATGAAGTAATTGATTATGACGTCATCATACACGTCGCGTAGTTGATTATGACGTCATACGATTGACTGAGAAACTGAAAGCATCCATTCACACGATGGCGTCATGCCGTGAATTTTATGCGTCTCAAAATTCATGATTTTAACCAAAATTTTAACAGTGATAGAATTTGTGGAAATCTGTCAACTTTATAATTTATAAAATGTTATAAAAACTTCTTTTTTGGTGGTTTTTATTGACATATATTTCTCGTGTGTGATGTCCTTTGACGAGACTAAGTGGATACGCATACTAAGCAACATTATCACGATATGCCTGAGTGGAATCACCCTACCATTACTTAATTATGTAGTATAAAGTGCCACGTTCAAACAAGAAACTGCTGAGTAACTAATCAACTGGAACAATCAACTATGAGTTATTCATTTTATAACTGTATATATTGTTAAATCCGGGATTGACTAGGTCTACGTCAGGGAGGGGTTCTGAGCAGTGAGGAAATTGGCAGGAGGGGATAACGCCTCGAAAGACAGCCCGCGCGCTCCTGCTCGTTCGACATTACCTCCCTTGGTCTAGTGGGGCCCTTTCCGTCACACTAATCTATACGAACAGATGCCTATCCCTATCCCGTGTGTTATTCATTAAAAGAAACTGGTAGAAGTAAAAGACGGAGTCTAGACAAAAGAGCACATCCTAATGGTCCTTAATTATTTTCCTCCTTGAGATAATTTAAACAGTCATTTTTAAGACAAATAATTTCGTTTGGTAAAACAAAGTTTGGTAAAAGTTAACTGGAAATTGTCGTTGTCGCTGTTCGTGTTGCTTATTTCCGTTAGCGCTGCCTTTTCGTTAGTTAGATGTACTTGGCCACCGTTACCGCCGCCACCAACCCCACCCACCGACACCGCCAACGATCGATATCATTATCAGTCAGTTCCAACCCACAAGATGTGACGTATCGGTGATATAGGAGGTTAGAATACATTTAAATAGAAATAACTCTAGAAGGAAACGAACATGTAGTATATTTGATATATCCTAAACAGTCTTGTGTTCAAAGAAAAGAGGCAGTTTTCAAATTGTAAAATTCTTTTCACATAGCTCCCCTAATAGAATGAACAGCTCGGCTACATTTGACAAGTGGTTGAGAGCAAACTTTGATCATCTGGAAAGTGGTGCGGATAAAGGTGAGTAGACATATTTATCATATAAACAAGCCTTCTAGCCGGTTCCATATTTTTCGATATGAGCACACTTGCCATATTCAACGGAGTATTTCCATTGGCTGCTGGGTGCGCAACCCATTTAAATCGACCAATTAAAACATCGATTGACGCGTAAGGATTACTACGTGGATTACTACGCGGCACTGTTTTACTACGATTTGTTTACTACGATTTGCCATTCATGAAACGTCATCGCAAAATGTCATTGTTTGACAGTTTATCAGTCGGCAGCGAAGTAATGATTAATCGCTGTGGCTCTGCGATAGTCTTAGAAGAAAAGTATAGTTTACGGCTGACATCGCCAGATTTTGTGTTTGTCATTATATTTTGCTGCGCATTCAGTATCTGTTATCAAGTAGTGGTGCGTCGCAGCGGCGGTATCGATTTCACGAAAATCAACAATGAGAAATCAGATAAAAGTCACATCAGCAACTATTGGCAAATATTTCAAAATTACAGTTTAAATGATAAATCTGGAACGAGGTCACTTTTCATATCACTATTATGAACCTCGTTGAAAATTATCAATTTTGCACTCGTGCAAATTGATAATTTTCAACTCAGTCCATAATAGTGATATGAAAAGTGACCTCGTTCCAGATTATCTATGTATGTACCATATGCCATTAAAGTCCGTAATAAGGAAACTTCATCAACGCCACTCCAGTTACTGCTATCGCAGCACAGCGTAGGATCAATAGTAAACAAGGCAGATATCGAAAGCGGTGTCGCCGAAATTACCTTTATTACACGCGATGTGTGCAATTGGTTTTTAGTACAGTTTTTACTGAAGTACGCTCACGAGTACATGTTTATTTATTTTATTAAACTGACTGATTTCCTCTAAATTTGTTATCAAATAGGTGTTGAAAAATCGCGCAAATTTGGCTACTTTTCCTTGAAATTGTGGTGAAAGTGAGATAATTTTCGTTTTATAAGATGGCGATAACAAGATAACAAGGCATCATGGAATGCTACTGCTAATAATAATAATAATAATAATAATAATAATAATAATAATAATAATAATAATAATAATAATAATAATAATAATACTCTATGGGTTCAGAACTTGATCGTATCCATATCCGCCGCATCCGGGCTTTTTATCCTGATTACGACCAAAGTCTGGAAATTCTAGTTTTTGTTAAGTTTCTTTGTTATGTTAAAATTTGAGCCAATCTTAGCGTAGTTTTCTAGATACAGCTCCGGACACGTACGCACACATGCATGTATGAAAGCACGCACGTACAGAATATTGAGAAAAGAATTCAGAATAACATAAAAAATAACTGTATTGGCGAGGGCATGCAATTTCTTGTTTCTTGCTATTATTATTATTATTATTATTATTATTATTATTATTATTATTATTATTATTATTATTATGATAATTACTATTATTATTATTATTATTATTATTATTATTATTATTATTATTATAATTATTATTATTATTATTATTATTATTATTATTATTATTATTATTACTATTATTATTATTATTATTATTAGATTCTCCAGAACCCCTGTCTGACTTATTTTTCGTTGTAATTGCGGAAATGATTGGTGCATGTTTGCCGATATTCTATACATTAGAATTAACTAATGCGGAAATAGAACAGACGCGCATGGATCCGAGGCTGGCGGATCCACAGGACCAGGTCATTCAGGTAGGCATGGTCGCAATATTTCTGATTCGAATCCGATGATTATTATTCAGTCGGTAGACGGTGCCCTGTGTGTCGTTGCGAAACATTGTTATTACAATAGATAATATAACGTGTAAATGAATGTGGTATGCTTATGATAAACTGGCAACTATAACACGTGTGTACATATGTACAAACGCCATACCAGACAAGACGGTGGAGTTACCTCCGGCCTATCCAAATCCCGCCGGCGACACTCACTATCAAATGTCATAGAAATAGGCGCTCGGGGAACAGATAGCTAACGTCAACGCCAGCTCCGAGACAAACGAGGCCCAAGCCAAAACAATAAATATATGGATTCATTAGCTACCAGCGCCATAGGAATTGTCAATAACATCAACCGAAATGAGTATCTTGATGGCTCTGTAGTAGTAGATCAAATCATCAGAACATTCTATGACTGCGTATCAATCAAAGTGGCCCCAGTGAAGCGCCAAACTACGCAGAAAACACAACAGCATTTTGAGGGACATCAGTAAACGCTTGAAAGAGCACGCTATTCCGCAAGCGTACTCAGTAGCCGATTAAATTACTGCCATGGTTGACTGACAAATTGTTTCAGTCATCCCCATCGTACTAATATACACTCACTCAGATAGCTCCGCTGTTGATGACCGTACTTGCAGTCATTTAATCTCTGGGGTTCTGCGCTAAGTTCGAGATTTTGTACATATTACTGAGCTGCTGGGGTCAGTCAAGTTCCGCCAATGAAATTGCTCGATAAGAAATAAAGGAAGGACACAAATTTACACATGCGCATACGCCAAACCAGGACGTCTTCTTTTTTCTTTTTTTTACCGAAAACCGGTCTACACCTTTTTTGTTCCTCAGATAATTCGCTTAGAGCAAAACGTGTAGAAACTTTTTTGCATTGAAAGCGTTGATCGAGCTTTATCTAGGAAGGCGCAAACGTCTATATCGTACATTTGTAGATTACAAACAAGCTTTTGATACGGTCAACATGTCGTATTTATGGATGAAGCTATTAGCTAATAATATTAATGGAAAGCTAATTTTATTGATATATAAATTATATAACGAAGCAAAACCGTATATCAAAGAATCTGATTTTTCCTGTGTGACACAGGGATGAGGCAGGGAGAAAATGTGTCACCCCTGTTATTTGCAGTATTGCTAAATGATCTTGAAAGTACACTCTCGGCATCTTGCAATGTGCTTCAGTACATATGCCAATTAACCAAACCAATGCATCTAAGTAAAACCAAACTGTATCTAAAACTCTTTATTTTACTTTACGCAGATGATACTATTTTATTTGCTGAATCTCCACAAGAACTCCAAAGGTCATTGGATGCATTGCATGCCGATTATCTTACCTGGCATCTCTATAGTAACGCTACTAAGACAAAATGCATGATATTTTCGATAGGATGGATACGAAATTTACATAACTTTACAATAGGTACTGAAGAAGTGCATATTGTACAAGATTATGTCTATACGATTTATGTATAATGGTAAATTTACGATGACCTTAAAATACATACAAAACAGAGCCAGCAGAGCCATGTTTGCATTGATTAAAATGCAAGAGCTCTTCATCCCCTTATTGGCATCCAACTAGAACTGTTCGAATCTTTAATTAATCATATTATGCTTTAAGGATGCGAAGCTTGGGGTGTGCAAACATAAGCTTTGCCAAAAGGTTGTATATACGTTTCTGCAAGATTATTCTAGGATAGAAGGTGTCAACACAGTCGGCAATGGTCTATGGAGAACTTGGACAATTACCTCTTAGAATTAAGATAAATGTGAGAATGATTACACATTGGGCAAGAATAATTAGTGGAAAGGAATCCAAGATTGCATACAGGCTTCACAATATAATATTTCAATTGCACACTAAGAATGAGTATCATTGGCCATGGCTAACGCACATACAGAACTTACTAGATTCGACTGGCCTCTCAAATGTATGGACTGAGCAAGACCCAGGCCATATTGAAGAGTTGAAGCTCGTCATAAGACAATACTTCTCAGATTAGTACATACACAATTGCAGCGGTGAAATTTTTAATAGCAACGGCTACATAACCTATAGAATCTTTAAAGACGAGTTTAAGTTTGAAAAATATTTAATTTC
>CM067369.1:158776273-158848773 GCA_034401795.1 Chaetoderma sp. LZ-2023a | reverse complement strand
GATGGCGTAGCGAGAAGCTGAAGAGCGTTTAGACGATCCGAATAATCTGTAATCTGTCAGACAAATCTGATGAAAAATCTGACGACAAAAATCTGACGAAGAAATCTGATGTTAAAAATCTGAAGAAAGAATCGGAAGACGAAATATGAAGTCATTTCATTGCCAAGTTGGTAATGACGTCATCAGCGTTGCCAACGGTGGCGGCAGAAAATATGGCTCCCCTACAATGGACAGTATAGTCGTCTGCTTTCTGTTTGATTTTATAAAGTGGGCTTAACAAATCTTCCCGCCATTCGATTAGGAACCTTTCATTAAACTAACTCCACTTTCAATTTGACACGGGCGCATCCATTTTGCTTGCTAGCGGCTGGCGCCAACGATGATGCCGTATTTAGAGATTCGACTTCAGACTTCACACATCAGACATCAGCCTTCAGACATCAGACATCAGACTTCAGATATCTGATTTCTGGTTTACACGATCAGATTTTATTGAAATCGAAAAATCTAAAGAACCACCAGATTCGTCTTCAGACATCAGGCTTCAGACAACGGACTTCAGATTTTGTGTTTACACGATCAGATTTGATCGAATTCGACAAATCTGATCAGATTGATCTGATCGTGAAAACCGGGCTTTAGCTGCGCCATTCATTATGCAGTTGATTGTGACGTCAGCCTACATTCGACGTAATTGGTTATCGACACATTGAATTCATCAATTATACTGTCACGTAGAGGTTATCAACAACACAACATATCTTCTCCGGTCTCCTTCAATAAAACGGTGGCAGCAAGGACAATGAATGGAGCCACATCTAGCTAAGCCACGCCCATTTCTGGCTAAACTCCGCCCACTTGACACGCGTGCTGGATTCAATAATACCAATTTGAACCTTGAATTCCCGGAATCCCAGTTTCAGGGTAACTATACAGGTAAGCTGATGGATATTAATCTAATTTAACTGGTAGCTGTTGTTGCCTATCGGATTATGGCAGCAGCAGCAGCCCCCAGTCAAATTTGATTCAAAATCTTCAACATTATGTTTATTAAATAGCAAAGTCGTACAATTCGTGCAACACCGCTTAGTTCGTCATCAATTATGCGTTCGTGACGAACATATCTAAGTCATTCATGACGTCATTATTTATGACGTCATCCTACGCGTCGCGTAGTTGATTATGACGTCATATGATGGATGGATAAACTGGAAAGGTTCATTGCGTGAAATGGGATAACGTCTTAGCGCCACAACCAGCGATGTATAAGCGTCATCGATACTATGAGCGACAAGCGTATCGGTAGAAAACGTGGATTTTGTAAGATGGAATTAACTCCTATCAGATTTGGGAGATGAATTGTCGTTAGTCTTGCATGTTGTGATCAATAGATGATAGTCATGTGCACATTTTCACCCTCGAAATTCCGGTGTCTAAAATCCACAAATATCCAAGAAAGTAGTTGCACATTTCGAAATTCATTTGCCTAGAACTTGATGCTATCATTGTTAGAAACCGCTTCCAGGAAAATGAGTTTAGATATATTCAACAAAATACCCCTTAGAGCTGTAATACTCCATGAGGAATTTGTCATTTCGTATTTGTAAGGGTTACCCTTTTCAAGACTAAACCGGCCAAGACCAGCCTCTGCAGGGGTCTTGACAAATACCCATTTGCAGTCAAGAGACGACTATTATTGAGATTTTACCACTGAAATGACTGGCTCGGTAACCGAGCCAGTCATTACAGTGGTAAATTTTCAAAAATAGTCTTCTGGCCGGCAAATGGGCATTTAATAAGTAAATATTTTAATTTTTTTGTACAAACTTAGTGATTAAAGTGAAACGAAAAACAATCAGATCGAGGTTTCTATCAAGATTTCCTTACCAAATATTAATCTAGTTTGTCAGTCCAACACACATTGGATGCTGATGTCGCAGCTGTGATTAAGTAAAAGTCGTTCATCGTTGACAAATATTTCTTCTTAAAACATACACCAGCATTGCAACGGTACTTCAAAATAGTGATAATATATTAGAATAGAGATGTTTTTCAGCACACTATCGGTTGCTTTGTTCATAAAAGACTACCAAATCAAACATAATTATTCACATCGCATAGCTCCACCTGCTAAACGTCCGCACCATGCTTCCATATCTTCATAGTCGCCACACTCCAGGCATTAAGGCAGTGCTGAACGATAAACAGTTCTAACAGTGCATTTCAGGGGCCCCAAAATGTGATACCAAAGGATTTTAGACTTTTAAGCTTGGCGCCTTAAGTAACGTCAATCTACACACGTGTACCTTTAATCTTGAAAAAGGTGTAATGAATTTCCAAAACTCTGCCTTGCCTATCTCCTTGAATGTGTACATCACGTGATAGCAGTTCTGAGGGTCCCTGATAGATCTTCACTGTATTAGTAAAATGAATACCAGTAACAATATTAATGGACCTTTCCAGGATAATGACGTCATATGACGTCATAATCTGTTAAGCGGCGTGTAGGATGACGTAATAATCATTAGGTCATAAATGATTCTATGCGGCCCTCTTTAACTCTTAATAGTCTGACACGTTCTAGGAATTGCATTGTCTCTACTATTTAACAAACATGTTGTTGAATATTTTGAAACAAATTTGAATGGGCGCTGTTGCTGCCCTAGTGTGGGCGGAGCTTAGCTAGAGATGAGCGGGGCATGGCTAAAAGGGAAAGGTCCATTGCCTATTGGTGTGTCTTCAATGGCGGTATTAATACCATGGGCAGTGCACAGCGAGTGTTTGGGTACTATTATTCTGGGGCCCTGCGTAAGAGATTCAGAAGCCTCGCGCAGGGCCCTCTGTGTCCCAAGTTCGGCCCTGCATTGTGGAATGGCATAGCAGATTGATCAGTTCGGTTACTACCGTTCTTTAAACAGGCTATTATATCCTAACTTACTAATATCAGTTAAATAAACGTGTGTCTTGTTTGTTCTTTCCTATACCTATATCACCAAATAAAGCCTCTTACGGAGATTACGTAAATCAAGACGCATAATGGGTATTTTTAAATAGCCATTATGCGTCTTAATTCGCAGATCTCCAGAATCCCATGCGCCAATCAAAATACAATATCAGTCTGAGATATATGTGTAGGAATGGACAAACGAGACGGGTGATTTAACTCAGGAATATTAGCGAGTTAGGATAACGACGATTTCGATTTCGCTTTGATGCCAGTTAAAGGACCTTTCCAGTTTATCCATCCATCACACAACGTCATAATCAACTACGGGACGTGTAAGATGATGTAATAATGAATTACAGCATGAATGACTCAATTTAGTCCGTCTTAAACGCTCAATAGTCCGGCACGTTGTACGAATTGTATGTCTTTGCTATTTAATAATATGCTGTTTAATATTTTGAAACTAATTTGACTGTCATACGCTCCCAGTCGAATTAATTTCAAAAATATTCAACAGCCTACCTGTATAGTTTTCTTGAAATTGATAGTCAGTGGACCGATCGATCGATCCCAGCACGGTGTGGGTGGAGCTTATCTAGAGATCAGCGGGGCGGGGCTAAGACTGGAAAGGTCCATTGGGCTTCAAAGACATGATTTACAATAAAGCTGCGTTTATCTGGCACCCAGGTGTGGAATGCGGAAAGCGGAGCAGAAAGCACATATGCGGAAGCGGGTAAAATATCGCCTGTACCATTTACCTGCACGCGGTATCATTGAGTTATTTTACGAGGGACATTGCGCCGGTTAGGTTGATTACCTTCCTCATGTTTGACGATATTGCGATATTTCTATAAAATTTCTTTAAAAAGTGACAACACATTGTTTACACTTTGCTATCTAGCTTTCCACTGGGACCATTACAAAATGTTTATATACGGAGGCGAGAATTGTAGATCCAAAATGGCGGATACTGACGACTAGATTCAAATTGATACCTCTGCCTAATTTAACAATATGTAATTATAATATTAGTGATTTCCTAATTTTTTCTCCAAATTATTTCTTATAAGACCATGCATCAGCTTTAACTACTTGGTTTACCCTTTCGCTGCTAGGTTACATGTGCTCTATTCCGCAACGGAATCTTTTCGGTCCGGAAAGATCGCTACACCGAGCGATCAGTTTTTCCGCATCCCGCCGTTCCGCGTTCCGCATACCGCTTACCGCGTGCAGGTAAATGAATGAAGGAGCGATCTGAAGTATATTCCGCGCTCCGTTTCCGCAACCCGCTTTCCGCATTCCGTGTGCCAGGTAAACGCAGCTTTCTGTGAGAAACAGGCACATTGTCTGCTTCTGGGAAGATACAGAGAAAACACATTATACTTTCAGATTTAACGGTCTCTTAACCACTCTTGCGTCAACTTAACGCTTCAAACTTCAAACCCTCTAGTTCAAATCAACTAAAATCAGCTATGTAGTGGTCTTAAGGTATGTCTATTTGCAGGCCAAGATAAGTGTATTTTTTAATATTTACCACTGGAATGACTGGCTTGGTAACCGAACCAGTCATTCCAGTGGTAGATTTTCAAAAAATACTCTTCTCTTGGCCTGCAAATGGGCACTGGCTAACCAAAAACTTAAATTTTCTTTAACGTTACCTCGTTGATTGTCAAGCTGCCAACATTCCAGTGGTAAATCTATTTTAAAAATAGTCTTCTAAAATTTAAATTACTAGAAAAATGTTGACCATTAAAACCATTAATTGTTATAAGCAGTATAGAGGCGCTGTTTACACAAGTGTGGTTAATGGTAGACATGAAGTTAAAACGTGCTTGGGATGCAATTATCATCTCGCGCCCAAATGATACGGAACTGATGAGTACCATCTGCCACACAAATATTGACTATATAATCAACTATACGTCACGTGACATATAGGTTAACGTCACAATCGTAATTAGCCGAAATACTCCGTTATTAGTAATTAGTCCGGAAAATTGTACGAATGCTATAGTGTCTTTACTATTTAATAAACTTTCTGTTGAATAGTTTACAGCTAATCTGAGAGGGCGCTGCTGCTGCCTATTGTTGCCGGCATAGGCAGTAACAGCACCTAGTCAAATTAGTTTTTAAAATATTCAACAGGTTACCTGTATAATTACTTTGAAAATGGGATTTTGAGAATTCAGGATTCAAAGTAGATACATCTATCCCAACATTTGCAAAGCATTGGCGGCGCTTAACTAGAAATCGGTGGTGCCTAGCTGGAAATGGGCGGAGCATAGCTAGACATGATCCCCTCTATTCTCCGTGAATCCCATCTGCCACTTAAGAGTAAATGACATAATCAACTACGCCACGTATAGGTTGACGTCAGAATCGTAATTGACAGAAATACACCGTCACGAACCTGGAATAGTCCGTCAAGCACGAATTGTATATCTTTAGTATTTAATAAACTTTCTGTTGAATATATTAAAACTAATTTGGCAGTCAAATTAGTTTCAAAATATTCAACAGGTTACCTGTATAATTATTTTGAAAATGGGATTCTGATTCAAAGTATATAAATCGAGCCCAACACACGCACCGCATGAGCTGAGCCTAGCTAGAAATGGGAGGTTCCCAGCTAGAAATGGGCGGGGCATAGTTAGACATGATTCCCTGACAGCACGTTGATCCCAAAATAATTTACGACTCTGTATGATGTAACACTTGGTCGTTCAAAAGATAAATATGGAACGAAAACGTTTCTGCATTTTATACAATCCGATAATTTTCACTTCTGGATTCAGAGGTATATTGCAGAGCGAATTTTGTTATTATTTCGCCATTATAAGTACGATAAAATTGATGGCGCATTATGCTATGCTTTGCTGACCATTGGATCGCATTAATATATAATAGTAATGACATGTTGCGCGTATAATACTATGCTTTCAATTCATTCAGAGAGACAATGGGTGAATGCGATCTGTCGATCAAGTATATGGCGTCATAATCAATTACGGCATGTGTAGGCTGACGTCCTGATCGTAATTGACAGAAACACTGTCATGAAGCTGGAATAGTCAGTCACATGTACGCAGTGTATACTTTTGATGGATTTACGATTTAACACAGATAATTTGGCCCCAAAATATGTTTATTATAGTACATATAGTCTATTATCATAAATATATTTTCGAGCCAAATTATTGCGATTCGTTTAAAGGTACATATTCATATCAACATGCTAGAAAATAAAGTTGTTAAATTTGTCTACCTTTAGAGGCTTAAGTTGTGTATCCCAATGTAATGAAACGAAATAAGTTTTAACATATGATGATTTCATTCCGTGTGAATTAATAAAATACAGTTTGGTTGTGAAGTCGAATTAGGGACCCGTGTCTCTAATTAAATTGTACAACATAAAAGTTATATTAATTCATACATATTGAAACCTCATATGTTAAGATGTGGTTGGCTTCATTACATTGGGGTACACAATTAAAGCCTCTACAGTTGTACAATTCGCATTTCCATAGTAGCTATCCATCAGCTGACCTAGTATGCCGTCATAATCAGCTCAGGGCGTGTATGATGACGTCACAACCATTAGGTCACAAAGGGTTCCATATAGACCGTCATCAGATCTCAAACAGTCCAACACGTTGTATGAATTGTATGTCTCTGTAATTCTTTGCTGTTTAAAATACATGTTGTTGAATATTTTGAAACTAATTTGACTGGGCGCTGTTGCTGCCTAAGGCAGCAACAGCGCCCAGTCAAATTAGTTTCAAAATATTCAACGGCTTACCTGTGTTGTTTTTTTAAAATTGATAGTCAGGGTGTTCAGATATCGATCGATCCCGACACGAGCGAGGTGTGGGTGGAGCTTAGCTAGAGATGGGCGGGGCATAGCTAAAAATAGAAAGGTCCCTGTTAACAACTTTATTTTAAAGCATTCAGTGTGAATATGTACCTTTAGCACAAGTTGTCTAATGACTGCCATTGTTTGCCTTCAAATCATATTTAACTGTATAGTACAGGTAATAAATAAGTCAAAATGTGTCCGAACAAAAATAGACAATTTTACTTAGTAGGCCTACTGTATAATTTTGAACACGATGTAAGAAATGTCCTGTTGCATATTTTGAATGTAAATGGATTGGATGGCGGTACTGCCATATGCATCAATGCCGTAATGTCTTCCAATCTAATTATACACAAAATGTTTAACAGTAGGCCCCCTACTTCTTGTTTAGATCTAGAAACATGATCACTTATTTCTGAGCCGTACTGTATGTGAATTAAAACCATTTCCTGTCCATTTCCAGGTTTGACCAGCTAGCAGCACCACGCGATTCGTATGCAAATGAGATTCACACGGTGCTTCAACGTTACACTTCGTAGCGCTATGGGAGATGCTTTGAGTTATTGACAGGCTTTCTTGGAAGTGACGTTCCACGCAGAAATACGTATTTGTACAATTAAAGTAAATATATTTGATTTGTAAGGCAGGATTGTTTTTTTTCCCTAGCGCCATGGTGTGGATTACTTACCAATTTGGATGGGAGTGCGAGGCACTCGTCCGCTAACGTTATTGTTTACAAGACTATCACGATGGCCCTGTCTGTCAGTGTGTCTGTGTGCGCGCCTGTATGCTCGTGTATATGTCCAGCACCGTAGTTCAAGGTCTATAAGGGGATTCTTCCGGAAAGCTGCTCCGGGACGTTGCCAGTGGGCTCGTGCAGAAACTACTTGATTTGGAGTCAAAACGTTAGCACAAAATGCCAGTAAAACGGACCGCGGAGCGGACGCTGAACTAGACATTTCTGCCTTGCATTGACAATGGATGAGTCCAATCCGTCACTCAAGTATATGATGTCATAATGAATTACGACACACGTAGGCTGACCTCACAATCAAACTGCTTAAGGAATGACGCCAGTCATGACCCTTTAACAGTCCGTCATGTTTACGAAGTGTATGTCTTTACTACTTAATAACCATTGCGTTGAATATTTCGAAACTAATTTGACTGGGCGCAGTGGCTGCCTATGGCAGCAACAGCGCCCAGTCAAATTATTTTCAAAGTATTCAACAGCTTACCTGTAAAGTGTTATGGTAATTGAGATCGCGGCGTCAGCTTGACGTATGTTGATCATGATGCCACGTACTAGAGTGGCAGATCCTGTCCCTCCTTTGGTTATAAACACAGAGATACATTTAGATAATATATATTATATTAGAACGATCTGATCTAGTTGATGACATAAATACTATGACATCATGATAGATGTATCGATGTAAATGAGCTAGCTGATGCGTACCCGCGGCACCTCAAAACTGCGTATGTTACCTATTCCTGGGCATATCCGTGAACTGCAGTCTATGTTTTGCTGATAAATAAATTAAAACCCTCATAAAATTAGTAATTTTGGAGGAAAATTATGTATAAAATCAAAAATTTAATTAAACCTACAAAAATGTGTTTCAGTATTTCTGAATATACTCAACGAATACGGTGCCCAATCGCTACACCGATTATGGAGTCAGGGCACTGCATGCTGGGTAGCAGTGCACAATTGGTAGTTTTACATGGTGGGTAAATTGAACAGAGATCAACAGGCTTCTCATATCTCGCGCAAAGGTTCTATATTTAATGGGACACACGAACTTTAAGTGCACATTACCCCAGCAAATGTCGTAGCATATGGCAGCTATAGCTCGCGATCGGCGTGGTGCAAGGTACCCACAGAAATCTAATACTCCTAGAAATGGCATGCTCAATGCTCATGTCGTCACTACGGAACACGGTGTCCCGATTTCCGGTGACGGGAGTTCAGTAAAATGCATGTTCGCGCGCAAAATATTCAACAGCTTACATGTATGATTGCTTTTATACCACATTGCCAAACTATAGCTGTATATCGAGGCAGATGCGTTAGGTTTTTTGCTGATTAGTTGAAAAGTAAATCATGACAGCCATCATAGGATGTAGAAATTTATCAACATCTAAGTACTATTGCCTGAATATCTTTCGTTGTCGGCATCAGAAAAAATCTAAAATGTCAGGTATGGATTATGGATGACAAATTCTATGAATGTTAAGTATAAGATAAGGTGAGATTTCCTGTAATCGTTGTCCCTTAGCTATATACATATGTGATATTGCGGACACGAGGACAAACACTAGATTTCATTCAAACATGTTAGTCCAGTCAATCTAGGCCAAAAATATTTTAACCCGGAACAAATCGCAACATAATTTTTTTACCTCGCCCAGTGTATAGGGGGCCATCATGTACAACATATCAAAAGTCCTCCAAAATTCCAATAGGGGAAAGGGTAAAATTTGTAGAGTTATTACCAGATTTGGGCCATTTCACCTGAAAAATCCATTTTTCTTTATTTCTTTAAAACCGGTATGTAATATATGTGTGACTGGGTATTTTTTGACTTTTTTAGTAATAAATGAATACGATTGACATATTCTCCACAAATTAAATGTATTGTGTTATGCCACTTGCATGAATTTACCTAATACCATCATTGATATTGATACAATACATATTATATTTTATTATGTCACGGTATTGTGTGTTTCTAAGCTAAGCTAAGATGAAATAGTATGGCATAGGTACCTGGTTTCTACTAATTTCATCTTGCATCAATTATCCAAGTCATCTTCCTCAATGAGCGTTATTGAATTCGAGCAACTGAGACCCTTACAGTCTTCGCAGGCGGATGTGCAGCTGAGCCCATGTTTTCTACAGGTGCATCTCTTTGATTCACAGCCAGTTTTGCAGCTGCATCTAAATGAATACAGTAAATCGTCAGGTGCTGCCAGCATGTCAGTCTTAACAGGCAGCATTTGGTGGTTGAGAACTTTCCAGCCCCATTCTGTTGGATCCATATCTCCAGCATCTCCTCTCCACACTTGAATTTGGTAGTACACGCGAAGACTGTGAAACTTTGCGGATGCGGGTGTTGGTGGTAAATCTCGTGCTTCAACATACTTGGAACATTTTGCAACCTTCTCCCTGAATCGCTTGTACCGCAAAGCAACTAGACTATCCATTGAAGTGCCATTGTATAGAATAAGCATCGCCTTCTCACCTGCTTTTATCATGTCATCTTTATTCGCATTACTCATTGTAAACACTTCAGCAATTTGAGAGAGTTCTTTGCAGCACTGGATTTTGCTAAGGGATGCAGATTTTCCAATTCCATAAAGCCTAGATGTTGAGTCACAGTCAAGGATAGCATGGATAAATAACAGCTGTGAGCACAAACAGAACCCGAGTTTTTCCTTTGCCATTTTGATATTCCACAGTCGGTATTTTTTTGCATTTTGCTTTGGCTCTGGTCTGAAAAATAGCTGACAGCCATTCATATCAGTATGGTATAGAAGCAACACCAGTAGGTCGGTATCGTCTCCAACAAGAGCAGTATTTGTTGACTTTGAAGCCAAGATAGCCGTTTGCGTAATTAAGACATCAGCATCACCGCTTGCCTTTATCATTAAGCATCCAGCCTGTTCGAGAGATGAACTTAAGATTGATATGAACCGATGTTTGTTCTGCTTGTTACTAAGAAAATCAGGCTTACAACTGCTTGCGGAGTCAGTACAACAGTTGCGCCTGATCCACGAGTTCGCCTCTTATGTGTTACATCTTTTATGTCTGGGCCTTGGCCATAACCATCAAAAACTACTGTAGCCTTTCCATATTTGCTTATGAAATATTTTACATATCTTTGACAAACATTTGCAAATGTCTCTCCACGCTGCCATGGAACACGGTGTAATAGAGCTCCTCCATCAAGCACATAGTGGACGGAATCTGGAAGGACTGCATCTTCATTTTGAATTAATTTCCACAATGCATCAGCAAGTGCCGGCTTATTTGCTTCCCATGGAAGAGATGAATTATCAAAGAGTGCGGGCGGATGAGTGCACAACTCATACTCAAAATAAGATGATGGATTCCCTTTTGATCCATTTGTAGCAATTAAACTGGGTCTTTGAAATAGGAATTGTGGATCAATTTGTACACATTCATCATCAATCTTGAGAGATGTTTTGGATGCTAAGGTAATAGCTTGTCTCTTTCTCTGGAACGAAATGCTTGATACACATTGGCCACACATCGAATTAATAATTGATTCTCCAATATCTTTAGCATCGTCAACATTGACTGATTCATGTGCAGACAATCCACTAACAAGTCCTCTAAGAGACGGGTCTGGTCCAAATGGATTCAGTTCACTAAGGATTTTGAGAATTTTGTAAGTATCATCCATATCACGCTTTATTCGAGATTGTGTGGAATCGTTGTGTTGTTCACTTGAATCACAGTTTACCCCAGAGTGCTCTTGCATTGCATTACACACATCTGCACATGCGGGCATAGACAACAACCAAACAAGACGCTGAAGTTCTGTCATTCCACGACCTCGTGTTAGACCACCACTTGACTTTACACTTCTCATAAGGACCTGCTCAATAACTAGATCAGTAGATAACCCTGCCCAATACCTATCACTTCGATGAATGACATGATGACCATTGAGGAAGCTGGTGTGTATATCTGGATGACTTTCAGGTATTTCTAACATCTTTTGTAAATATACATATGCAGACTTGGTGTACAGATTATGCCCAGCGCTGCAAAATATGGAAGCATCTCACGAACGGTCTGAAGGTGCATGTTCCAATCACCAGTTCGTTCTGCCTTAATGAATTTGCGCAGAATGTCAACAAACTCCATATACAAAAGCCAGAGTCGTGCAGTCCTCTTATCATTCATGACCACCTTCTCTGAGTCTAGTTTGTCCTTGACATCATGTAAGGCATTTTCCGACGACAATCTTGTAGCTACATACGGATTTTTGATAATGTCATCATAGAGCTCTCCAACTTTAACCAGACTTTTATTTAGGGAACTTTCAATCGTTTCATGTCCTGCAACATTATCATCATTGTCAAACAATTCTTTTGAATGCATTGCAGCGGAATATTCTACTGTGTCAACTTCAGCATCTGCAATTGTAGGTAGTGTTAGGTTGTATGCATTTACATTCAAGATTGTACTGAGAGAAGCAAAAACCATGAGGTGTCCTCGAACTGCTCGAGAAATTGCCTTTCCACTAAGAATGTGTTTGACAGCATTCTCAGCATAGACTACCTCTAGAATAGGCGCAAGACCGCTTCCTGCCATTAAGTGACCAATGCAGCCAAGGAAGCTCATCTCCATATGAAGACCTCCGAGTCTTAGAATAATTTGCTTTAATGGACTCCAGCTCGGCTCAATCTCTATGATAGTCATAGCTTTCCAAAATAAGGGCTGATCAAATGTAATCACGGGTGCAACATGGTATCGGTTTGCCTGTTCACAAACATAAGTCAAAGTGGAAAAGATGCAGGTCATGTTACTTGGCTCTAGATCTATCATCGGAAGGAAAATAACAGACGATTTACCTGGATAAACTCCTTGGTGAACAGTTTGCATCATGCCAGACCATGACTGTCTCCTTGAACGCAGAAACAAAGAGATATCACAGAGGATGTCAATGTCAGCTGTTGGGTCTGTTTGTTCCATCGCAGTTAACTCCTTAAAGGTCAATGGGAAGTTCCTGGTATGTTGAGACTCAAAGTTCCTGATACAGATCTTGCCAACTTGCTTGATATCTTCCATGACCATGAAATTCAGAGCTTAGGCAACATTTCTACTTCGTTTATTTGCGGAATGAAGCAGGTAAGGGAAGTTTCATTATTCGGATAATGGCGGTAGCTAAATATGCGAATTTACCCACTTTCCCATCGAGGGATTTTGGAGGACTTTTGATATGTGACACCTGGCATTCCCATTAATGCCGCAGAAAAGAAATAAATTCTGTTGCAATTTGTTCTAGGTTAATTTGTAGTTTTACTGGACTATGTATATTATCAAGCATTGATATCAGAAGGCATGTAGAGATTGCTCTCACTGTTTAGCGTCAACGAATTTGAACTACCCATGATTGCCACCTTAGGTTTGGTAACGATATCTACAAGAAGTCTTGCAGGTTATGATCACGAGTTGATGTTTCTGAGGTCAGAAAGTCCAAGACTGCAATAGAATTAATATGTTCCTCCAGTAGCGCTATATATACCGGCATTGGGAAAGGTCGAAACTATTAATATAACAGGTGAATATACATTTCACTATTAATTTTATTAAATTTTATAGAATGCTATTCGTGTACTCACACGCTATAACAGTCTAATTCAGTATTTTCTTTTTTTATTTCCAGTTAGTCAATATGCACGTAAACTAATAAATAGCTGATATTCTTTTATGAAATATACACCATGTATTGCCTCTCGAGAACTTTAATGTTCATTGTGTAAAGGTCATTTGTATTACCAGATGTGATCGCACGTGGTTATGTGTACCATGTTACAGTAATCTTTACAGGCTTCATGTGCCATTTATAAATTATTAGTACATGTATTCTGTGTTATTTTCTTCAATATCACGCAAAATACCCAGCATAGAGAAACCATGTGGCGGGGCCATTGCTCGGGGATATTAACCGTCTGGGTGGAAGGGTTGGGGTTGTAGGTGCAAAATAGATATCGTTGAGATAATAGATCGAGTCTGATCACATAGGTTCCGATGGGTGTAACCCTTTAAATCCAGGTTTCATAATTTCAATTCCAGGAGAAGCATGGTACATGGAAACCTGTAATTGTTTTGTAACTAATTCGATCAGGAGCTGTTGCTGCCATAGGTAGCAACAGCTCCTGGACGAATTAGGTTCAAAATATTCAGCAGACTATTTCTGTGTTATTCTGAGAAAGGCAGGTTCGGTAAATATCGCCCAATGCAGATATGAGAGGAGATATTGCAAACGAAAAACCCCGTATTTATTGTATAATTGGCGTGGCTGTGAAATAACAATGGATTGTGGTAACTTGGACCTGAACTTTGTGGCGCTATAAATAAACATGCTTTCCATGACACATGCCTATGGAGTGATCCGATATGCGACTCATGTTTCTGACACCTTAGTCAAATACGACACACATTAGCTGACATCACGAATATAATGGTATCACGAATGTGCTAAAATTGTATTTGTTTGATTAACTTAAATTTAGTATAGTCTACATTCTTTACAATAATTTGAAACTAATTTAAACATAGCCTTTGTCGCAGCAGTCCCGCGATATATCAGTTTTAAAATATTAAACAGCTTACCTTTATAAGGTTATATATGCCTTGAAATTTAGAGTCTGGTAATTCAGGTTTCAAAGTTTCATTTTGATTCCATCCCTCGTAAAAAAAACAGGACAAACTTAGCATAAAATGGACCTGGCAGAGCTAGAAATGAGTCCCTTTATTGCGCAGAGGAAATGTGTCGACGTCACTACATATGACATCATAAGTGTTGCTGTGTATGGTGCAGTAATGGACCTTTCCATTTTTAGCTATGCCCCGCCCATCACTAGCTACGCTCCACCCACACATCGCCGTGTTTGGATTGATCGATCCCCGAATGCCCTAGCTATCAATTTCCTGAAAACTATACAGGGAAGCTGTTGAATATTTTGTAACTAATTTGACTGGGTGCTGTTGCTGCCTATGGCAGCAACAGCGCCTAGTCAAATTAGTTTCAAAATATTCAACAGAATATTTATTAAATAGTAAAAGCAAACAATTTGTACAACAAGGCATAGACCGTCTTCAACTATGCGTTCGTGACGTACTTATCGACATCATTCATGACGTCATCCATTATGATGTCATTCTACACACCGCGTAGATGATTATGACGTCATATGATGGGTACATACTCTGGAACGGTGAATTAGGGTTTCATTATAAAACCAATCGGTAATGTAAGCCATATCTATACGGACTACTGTTTTCATTTCATAATACAGCCATGGGGGAGCAAACAAATATCATTACATTTTCTATCACATATTTAGTCTATATGATTTAAAGATCTGATTACAGAATGATGATTTATCATGCATACTTTAACAGTGAAATTCTGCTATCTTAATTCAAATTCAACTGCATAAATATGTTGATAAATATCGTAACGCTAATTTGACAAATAAAATGCCATTAGGCTTTAAAATATAACTCAATTTCAAGTTCACTTTAGTTACACTCGGGCCCTTCGAGGGCATATGGGGGTAAACTGTGCATCATGAGTGTGGCTGTAGCGTATTAGCAGTACTGTAAAAACATGTATATAATATTTATAATTCGTCGTCGTCGATATAGTCCTCATTCATTAACTGTTCTTGACTTAAAGCTTGACGAATAGAGTTGATACATCCTAGCCACTTACCGATAAAATGTGTATATTATCGATCCCTCTATATAAAATTAGATGGCAGAGGAGAATTTCCCATAGCCGACATTCACGAGAGTAACCCAAAACCTCATCATATTACATTTTACGGTGATACTTAATAATTATATGCCAGTCTCTCATATCATAGAATTTGTGGTGCTTTTCTTTGCTCTCAAACCATACTTTGAAAATTTGAGATGACAGGTCTCGAACATTTCCAAACTTTCGAATCCGCTAATTTCAGAGACGTATACAAGTTATGGCGTTAACATTGAGTCAAATAAGGTGTATTGCCGGTCAAATAGGATGCCACTTTCACTTATTTTCTTAATTGGTTGGAACATCGCTTTTGCATCTTGTCTTAAATTTCGGCACCTACAAGAATAAAAAAGTGCAATCTGTCGTAAACGTCTTTCCCAAATAAAGGTACTCATGCACTATTTCAACTACTTTGCCCCTTAGATAAAATACATTCTGTTTATGTCGTTTACCATTTGAAAATATCATTACCTTAGTTTTACTTAAATTTGCTATGAGTTTCCCTTCTGTACAATAGGTGTTAAATATATCTAGAGCATTCTAGAGATTTCAGCTGAGTCTGCCATTACATCAGTATCATCTACATATAAGAGTACTGCTAGATACACTTTCATAATCTGATGTTGATATAGATGACACACCAGATGTCTCTTTTTCGTGCAAGTAGACCTCTAAATCATGTATTAATATAACAAATGAAAATGGTGACAATTTTCCCCTTGCCACAACTTAATTGTACTATAAAAATATGTAGATTCGGTTTCATGTTGCGATGCAAATGATATTATTGACTAATACATATTGTGAAGGAATGGGCCTTTCCGGTTTTAGCTATGCCCAGCCCATCTCTAGCTAAGCTCCACCCACACCTCGTTCGTGTTGGTATCGATCGATCTCTGGACACCCTTGGCTATCAATTTCCAAACAACTACACAGGTAAGCTGTTGAATATTTTGAAACTAATTTGACTGGGTGCTGTTGTTGCCTAAGGTAGCAACAACGCCCTGTCAAATTAGTTTCAAAATATTCAACAGCATGTTTATTAAATAGCGACGAATTACAAAGCCATACAATTCACACTACGTATCGGACGATTTGAGATTTGATGAAGGTCTATATGGAACCCTTTGTGACGTAATGAGGGTGACGTCAACATACACGCGCTGAGCTGATTATGACGTCATGCGAGGTCAGATGATGGATGGATACTCTGGAAAGGTGAAATGTTCACAGTAGAGAGGCAATCCTGAACTATGGAGTTTTTTCGGATTAACCTTCTGGTGTAAGCACAGCTTTATACAGCAAACATTTCTAATCAAATTTGTTACATAATTTTCACCAATAAATTCACCAATAATTTCAAAATATATCGAATCGTCCTAGTAGTACTGTAAATCTAAAAACGGCATATATTTAAGAAATAGAGAGTAATCATTAGTTTCAATTACTAGCATTGAGAATGATATATATATATATATATATATATATATATATATATATATATATATATATATATATTGCATTGTTGTCCTTGTCTGGTGGCAGAAGATTCTCGGCTAGTAGAGACGGCAAGACAACTGTAATACCTCTCCTCGCACATGGATGGGCAATTTGCAAATACGCTGACAAGTTCGTAAATAGTTTAAAAGGTCAAATAGTTTATGTTGTACATGGCTGCTACAGCGCAAAGCGTGTATTAGAATACAACTGAGCCACCATTGGCCGGTGTAGTTCGGATCGACCAGTCAGGGTGCCGGCCATACCAGCTAAGCTGGGTATGCGCCGCCTGTCCTGGATTCGTTCCCTGTTCGTTAAAGCGCGTAGCGCGCATGCGCGCACTTAACACTGTTTTGACAGAGCGCATATTTCATGACCAAGATATGATGGCGCTTTTAGTGTACCGAGTAGGTACTATATAATCCTTTATAATTACTTGTTCCCGCCGAATCTGGCATAAGTCAAAACCACAATTCTACGGGCTTTCCGAATCATTTCAAACATTTCTAATCAAATTTGTTACATAATTTTCACCAATAAATTCACCAATAATTTCAAAATATATCAAATCGTCCTAGTAGTACTGTAAATCTAAAAACGGCATATATTTAAGAAATAGAGAGTAATCATTAGTTTCAATTACCAGCATTGAGAATGAATATATATATATATATATATATATATATATATATATATATATATATATATATTGCAAAGCATTGTTGTCCTTGTCTGGTGGCAGAAGTTCTCGGCTAGTAGAGACGGCAAGACAACTGTAATACCTCTCCTCGCACATGGATGGGCAATTTGCAAATACGCTGACAAGTTCGTAAATAGTTTAAAAGTTCAAATAGTTTATGTTGTACATGGCTGCTACAGCGCAAAGCGTGTATTAGAATACAACTGAGCCACCATTGGCCGGTGTAGTTCGGATCGACCAGTCAGGGTGCCGGCCATACCAGCTAAGCTGGGTATGCGCCGCCTGTCCTGGATTCGTTCCCTGTTCGTTAAAGCGCGTTAAGTAATGGCTGGGTTATCCACGGAATACACCTTTGATTATCTTCAAAATATTGCCGTGACGTCGTAACCACGTGTACGCAGAACTTCTAGAACGTTCTAGAACATTCGAACGCGTCATTATTAGTTGCGCGCTGATTGGCTATTGCTCGACCGATGGCTGGTTGAAGACTGCGCATATGACGTCACAAAAGGAGATGAAATTCAGAACTCGAGAGCATCCTCGGCCAGAGGCCGAATAGGTTGGATCTGTTACAGCTACTATCAGCGAGACGGGTATTAAATAGATCACTTCGGTCTCCGTCAGTTTCTCTCCCGTAGCCAACAGCAGCAACCCAATCCACCACACCTAAAGCAATTTTGTATCTCCCATTTTTTGGAACTTTTGAATATTGTTCTCGACTAAATCAAGAACTAACTCGGAACACAAACTTGCGGTGAGGCCTTTCACGGCCTGAAATGTGATTCTACAGATGTAGAGGCAGCGATGCTCTTTGGTGGATGACTCGCCGAATCTTCCGGCCACGCCAAGAAGTGGTTATTCAACCTCTCCAGCACTGATGTCATGCAAGTTTATTTACACTTTTTGACCGCAGCAAGTAAACTTTGCCTAGTACGTCTTAGGAGCTAACTGACGTAGCCCGCACCGCAAGCTTAAGTCTAGGTTGGACTACTGCAATAGTCTCTGTATTGGTATGGCAAAAGAAAACATCCACAAGCTCCAAACTATTCAGAATACAGCAGCACGAATAATCTCACGCCAGGCAAAAGATGCACACATCACTCCGATTCTCCATAAGCTTCACTGGTTGCCAATTGCTCAACGTATCCAATTTAAAATCCTCTGTCTAGCTTACCAGTGTGTCTCAGGAACTGCACCTACATATCTTTCTGCATTAGTCGAGCCATACCAACCAACCCGGTCACTTAGATCCCTAAACAAGCAAATGCTCAAAATCCCAAAATACAAAATGAATTCATACGGCTTTAGAACATTTTCTTTCTCGGCCGCCACTGAATGGAACAACCTCCCTATTCATCTAAAATTGTCAAAAAATCTTACAACATTCAAATCAAATCTTAAAACTCATCTCTTTAAACAAGCGTACCAGAATTTAAATTAATGTTTATATTATCATTTCATTGTCTTGCGCTACGAGCATGCTTGCGTGGAGTTTGGCGCGTTATAAATTCACTTATTATTATTATTATTATTATGTATCTTCATCCGTCGTCAACAACCCCCGCTTATGAACGGGTTGTTCTTAACTTCCATTCGTATCATCGGTGTGCGGGAACTTTCTTCCTAGCAGTACTGTCATTGCTCGTTAGACATTCTTATATTGTGATTACTGAGTTAGACCCGCTCCCGTCCTGGACTGCATGCGGGAATCCTGTTTGTGGGAACCGACATGCGGGAACTTTCCAGCCTCCGGAGAATGCGTCAACTCACGTCACACCAAGGATGACATATCAATTTCAGTAACACGATAGCCTGTCATTAAGAATGTCTACCGATTATTCAAGTAACTATGCTTAACATCTTTAATTATTCTGTTAATTACAACTTTGAGGATTATGCTTTATGTATGTAAACGGTCCCGATGACTAAAAGGAACCATAACGGTCTTAGGACCGCTAGTTATAATTTCTTTATCTGTTTATAGTTATTTTTATTTTACTGTAAGGTGTTTTTACTAACCGCACCATAGTAGGTCCAACAACCTGTGTTATATGTATTATTCTATCATTTCACATTGTATTATTTGTACTGGTTAGTTTTATATATGGCAAGCAGCCATTCGTTCATATGTTTTGTTTATTTGCAGAAAACGTAGGACTGCAGTGCACGTAGGAAATACTGTGCAGCATCGTTTATATAGGCATCACCTTCTCCCGCCACCAATAATGTTTCACTGAGGTCGCTGTCCGTGCTATAACTCGATAGGATGGTTTAATATGATTAGAGACCAGAGACAATTTCTTTGTCAAGAGACACATAGTGTACGCCTCTTTTCCTGTAGTTGCGATAATCTAGCCCCGCACTCCGGCAAGGTTGGGTAAAGTTGGCCAACATACCTGTTGGGCCTCATATATATATATACATTATTGTTCCACTAAGCCTTATGGCGTCTTACTTGTTTGGATGTCCCTATCGGCACCATGGGCTGATCCGACCCTGGGAAACTATTGGGGTTTCTGAGCGGTAATGGCCAGGGTGTGGTGTCACATACATTCCCCATGTATCTTCTGATACCTAGTAGTTAGTTATCCTTGCCAATGTAGGAAGCACTGCGAAAACATATTATAATTATTAATTTCTTTTTCACCTTCTAAGAAAGTCTCCCCCGCACCGCAGTGCATAACTGGGCAACTTGCGTTTAAACCTAACATCAGGTTAAAAAGTTTAGCTCCATAGGACCTGGTGACGGGCGAGATACGCATCCCCACCGAATGCTGTAAGAATGTCTGGGGAAGATGTTAGGATCTGCCACGCCCTCACAGGAAGGACATTCATGGTGGGTATTCGTCTCTCTTACCCCCACTATAACGATAGATCAGTTGTCTAAACTTGCTTTTGTGGAAAGTCCTGTGTCCTGTGACGTTTTATGTGGTTATGGAGCAAGATGTCCGGATTCTCACCCAGCTCGGAGATGTTGCGAAATAACATGTATGCACGCTGTCTCCAGTATTGATGTCTTAGGATATCCGTTCTCAACGACAGCCATATCTAAAGCTAGGTAGGCGCCTACCATTTGCGGCCTAAAAATGTTCTTGTCTCTAAAAACTAAGTGTTAGGTTAGGCATAAAAGAAGGCTCGCATAAATAAAAGCGGCAACTACTAATTCAGCATATTTAAAAATACATATGACAGTGAGGTGGGAATCCCTCGGGAATCGCTCGTCCCGTCCTCACGTAGAGCAGCACGCAACATTATAATCATAATTTCCCTAGGTATGGTCTTTTCTTTGTAGCATTTTGTTTGAATATTAGAGTAGGCCCTTTTTGGCCAATACTTTTCTCCCGCTTTAAGTGGGGGGGGGGGGGGGGCGATATTTTCCTGTGACAGAGGCATGCGTGAGGCACTTGCCCCTCGCAAGGATTCAGTGACGATGGCCCACGCGAGGCTACTACTTCTCACCCGAAACTAGCACCAGGAGTAGTGCCGGCGTGAGGCACATAGCTTTTCAACACTGTAAAAGATGATTTTCTTTCCTTTCATCTTAGAGGTATAATAGCTTATATTTAGTTAATTAGAGATCTCATGTATGGGGGGCCTCCCTTGTGGGGTTACCTCTGCGGACCTGCGAGTCTGTGTTGTACCTCTGGGAGTCCCGCATTTAAAAGTTCATCAGGCTGTCTCTATGACTTGTATTTTCGTATGCTCATTTTATTATCTAGCTTACTTGACGGTTTGTTTAGGTAAAAGTATTGTATAGACTTATTTTAGTTAGGTCACCAAATCAAATATTGTAAGTCCATAGATCACGAAATTGCTATGGACAGGTGTACCAGTGACACAAACTCTTGTGTTTAATGTTCGCGACAATGGTCGCACGGTCACACCGGAACGATTGAGTTCCACCGGCCTTAGGAGCTGGTCTTTGTTAGGACAGTATCGCATGGGATGCGTATCCCCGAGACCGGGAGTTAGCCAACGTCATCACTCGTCGTGTACATGCGACGCGGCGAGTCGACACTACACACCGGAACGGCCTGACACTACCCCGCGAGCTACATGTGGAGCCTGATGTGGGGTCCGAAGAACAACACCATCAATAACCTGCAGCGAACTCATGCCCACACTGTATAGCGAGCTTAGTACTATACCTTCTCCATTCAGCGACGTCTCCCTCGATTAAGAGGTGGCGTTATACGAGGAACACCATGCTCGCATGCTCACAGACTATGCCAGAAATTCTAACGAAGTGCATTCAACAACACCGCAATGCCACCTGTTTTCACCCATCAGTGAGGGGACTTTCCGGGATGCCTCACAGCTGGGAACAGAATTTTCTACTATATCTGACATCGGCAATAGGCCACCTCCATCTGGGCTGGATCGTAGACAATCGCGACAAAGACCCGATTACGGGCATACCTACTATCCTTCATACCAATATCATTCATCCATGTCATCTACGGAAACTGTAGGCCAGGGTATTAATCCATATACTAGACAACCTCCCGTACCGCCACTGCTTAGTCTATTCCCCTTTTCTAGGGGGACGCCACGGCACCATCGGAAGGAATCGGCACCACCATTTCTTCGGTACATCAGTCATGCCACACATCACGACCGTCAGCCAACTGCACCACCACCATACAAGGAATGTCAGTCTTCACCACATGAAGAGCGTCCGCATAATCTCCATAATATTCCGCCTCCCGTCCATAAACCCAGGCCAGTTTATGGCTCTACTATGGGGCAGGCCTCACTGGACTGGAGTACCTGTGCTCTCGCTCCTCGACATTGGCTTCGACACCAACACCACCACCACTACCACCCGGACGACGACCAGCATCAGCGTTTTCATCAGTTTCCCGAATACCACCACCACCAGGTTTTCGAACACTTAGTTCTTCCCATGGTGTTGGCCGAGTCATTCTCCCTCCAGAATTCAGCGGGGAGAGTGACTGGACCAATTACAAAGTACAGTTCGAGATTATAAGTCGGACTAACCATTGGATCGAGCAACAAATGGGTGAAGCTGGCTAGTCGCATCCTGAGACTAGTCACCCGTGCATATCCAAGCACCAACATCGAAGGCGTAACGCATCTTCACCTTGATACATTCATAGATGCGTTAAGCGGTGAACCCACTCTCTTAAGGAAAAACTCTTTCTAACTACTACGACTGGCGCTCTCACCACATCTAAAACATCCACCACCCCTGAGCAATCAGCACACCAGACAGCACCACACAATTCCAATCAGAATCAAGCACCTGGAGGAAGGGGGCATGGCCGCAAAGGATGCCACAACGGGGCCCCGGGGCGTGGAAACCAGCACAATAATAACAATCGCAGCAACATGCATGAGTGGATAGATACTGAGATAAATAAGCAAATCTCTGCACTTACCAATCTAGTAACAACACTCAGCACTAATTTAGCAGCGACGCAACTTAGGACCACCAACACCACCAACATCGCACTGCCACCCAACACCTGTTTTGGATGCAGTCAGACAGGACATTGGAGGGAATGGTGTCCTAACTGACCTCCATCAACAACGCCTGCCTCCGACCACAGAACCCCGCAACCTGAGAAGCTGGCAAAAAAGGGCACCAAATGGAGAGTCACCTCGGTGCCCGTATTCACTTCCCGGCTCAACTGTGGCCACGCACAACAACGTCCTGTGGCCGACCATCACCAACACCCCTAAGCTTTTACACATACATCTATATGCACGGCTTCCGATATGGGGATGCCTACGTTGCCTCCGACATCCGCAGCACGGCCAGCCCCAACGCCTATGTTCGTACATAGCAACCCGTCTTTCCATGCAAAACGGCAGTGGTAGGTTGTAGTACCCCCGCTGGAACAACGTTTTTGCAAGCACCATGTCCCGCCACAAAGACACTGGTGGTATGCAAAACACGGTGCCGCACAACATGATCTCCAGCATCTACGTCAGGAGTGGTACAGGAGAAACTAATACCTCAGGATCATTGATTCACAAGCGATGGCGCTGCCGACATTCCGAGCACCTTCCAGGGCGCCACTGCTTCTTTTGTGACTCATCAAAACATCCGATGAGGTATTGTGAGAAGTGGCTTGTGCAGGTGACTCTTATCCATGATCAGGAAAATCCCATCCGCACCGCTGTCTATACAAACAATGCATACAAAGAAACAGCAACAACTCCAACACCATTGCTACCACCAGCTCCATCTTCGCCGCGGCACTCGCAGCAGCGATGACGACGGGCTGGCGCTTTCCTCACTCAGCCACCTACAGCATTAAGAGAAGCTATTCGGAAACAAGCCGACTATGTACAGAATGATTCTGCCCTGCGACCATTTTCACAGACAGCATCATTGGAAACTCTTCCGCAGGTGCCCCGCAAAGTAATATATAAGTGTGCCTGTCTGTTTAGCGGTATTCCCACCAGTGCCACCGTGGACCCTGGAGCTTCCATCACAGTATTTAACAAGCAGTTATATGAGAGCATCCCACCTCATAAGAAGCCTCCTCTTAAACCTAAACACATTTATCTACAGACGGCTATGGGAGCTGATGTGCCCGTAGCCAGTGTAGTTAATCTAGTTATCCAAATAGAAGAGATACAATTCATATAACGAGTTGTCATCGCCTCTATGCAAAATGACGCCCTCCTTGGCTCTGATTTCTCAGTGCTAGCGAAGCCATCATACACTGCAAACAACAGGAACTTGACATACACAGCCGACGGATACCTCTTGGACTGGAATCGTGATTATATGACACGTGTGCTGTAATATTATCAAGTACAGCCACAGTTGAGCCGGGATAGGAGCAAATCTTGTGGGCCGCGGCACCACAGTTAGGAAGCAACACACACATCGCCATGCTGGAACCCGACCCTGATTACATGATCGCCTCGCAATGCGCAATTCCCCGCATGATCGTGGACACCACCAACAATGAACACATACCATTTCGAGTACCAAGAAGGATATGCTCCTCGAGGGGTGCTCGAAACAGGCGGCAGTGGGCTCGCAAGAGTTCAGGGGCACGTGCAATCAATGGTATAGTGCAGAGGAGATACTGAAGGCCTCCGTATCTGACGGCATATGAATTAACATCCTACTGTGGTACCGTCTAGTCGGCATATTGTTCGGGCTACTGAGATTTCTGGTTCATCCTGTCTCAATAAGTGGACAATGCGTGGTACGTGGATGACAGTCTACACCCAGGACATTAAAAATATCTCTAGGTTTTGTGTTCTTTACTAGATGATAGTCCTGCAGGCAAGGCTGGGGGAAACGATCAAAGGTTGTATTCTGTTGGCAGATAGGTACGGATCAGACCGTAAGTTGCCCCTGAGCGTGAGCTGAGATGGTGATCACTATCGACTGGTTCGCTGGCCGATCGTCTTGATCATGTCCGTTCATCAACCCGTTTCTGGTTATGAGTGGTCAAGATGGCTCAATGTACAGTCAGGAGATGGCAAGCGTTCGTATTGTGAGTCATGCCTCCTGTGATCAGAGGTCATGAAAAGTGATTCGTTGGGAAGCAGGAGGGTATCTGCGTGAGATGGTGTAACCTGTCACTTGCCGGATGGGTGGAGTGGTCTGAGAACCCAAGTACCCGTGGGGTGGATGACATGGCTAGCACGATCTGTGCGGGGCCTCTTGCCAAAATGGCATCTAAGTGCGATCTAGCCAATGATGTCTAGCAGGCATCGCCTCCATGGTATTGTCTATGGGGTCTATGGCCCCTTGCCAAGATGGCCCTTAGTTGGCATCCAGTACTGTCTCTGCTCGGATCGGAAGTCGGCAGGCTGCGCCTTGACTCTGTTCCAGATTCTCTTCCCCTGATTTGCACAGGTCTTTATCTCAGGCATATATGGAGAGGTACCTAGCCTAGGCTGCATCCTGTCTGGGGAACTGGGCGTCCGTCCGCAGTGGTGGGGACAGTGAACCACACCGGGAAGGCCAAATGGTACAAGTGGTTCAATGGCACCGCAGACCCTATAAATCTTGAACCGGGGGTACGCTGCGGCCATTTGGTGGACATTATCTCTTTGGAAGCACCTACACTTACCACGTCGCAAACAGAAATGACTGATGATTTACCAGAACATCTACACGATTCATATCTACACGCCAGAGTAGGATTAACGCAATCTCAAAAGCGACATATACATGCACTACTTCACATATATCGTGATAGGTTTTCCTCCGGAGACATGGATCTCGGAGAAACTCATCTTGTGTGAAACTCCATCGACACAGGCAATAATCGCCCTGTACGACAACCAGTATGACATCTTCCCATTCACAAGGAAGTGGAAGCTCATCAACAAGTTAACAACATGTTGTGGACTGGTATTATAGAAAAATCAGCATCCACATGGGCTAGCCCAATAGTACTAGCAGGCAAAAAGGATGGAACCTTGCAGTTTTGCATCGACTACCGCTGCCTTAATGATCTTAGCGTGAAGGATGCATATCCGCTCCCACGCATAGATCAGGCCTTGGATTCCTTGTCCGGAGCTAAGTGGTTTTGGACCCTTGACTTAGCTAGCGGTTACTGGGAAGTAGCCATGGATGAAGCTGACATGGAAAAGACTGCATTCGTTTGTAGGGATGGTCTTTTCCAATTCCGCAATATGCCCTATGGCTACGGCTTGTGCAACGCTCCTGGAACCTTTGAATGTCTCATTGAGCAGGTATTAACCATCCTGCAATGGGAAATCTGTCTATGTTACATCGATGACGTAATCGTCTTTGGACCAACATTTGAGCAAACATTAATACATTTGGACACCGTGCTTTCCCGGTTCTGCACGGCAAATTTAAATCTCAAGCCAAAGAAATGTCATCACGTTAGACAGAGCGTCGAGTTCTTGGGACATGCCATATCCGGTGATGGAGTGGCTACTCAGCCATCAAAAACTAAGGCAGTAGCAGAGTGGCCGACGCCCACTTCAATCATGGAGACATGGAGTTTTCTTGGCTTATGCCAGTACTATCGCCGTTATATCCGTCTACAAGATCACCGAAAAAGATCGACCATTCGAGTGGACGAGTGAGTGTGAAGGTTCCTTCAGGGAATTGAAGGAACTCTTGATGACCGCACTGATTCTTGCTCATCCTAATCCAAACCGGGATTTCATCCTGGACACTGACGCGCCGGCTTACACTATCGGCATGGTTCTATCTCAGGTCACAGAGGATGGAACAGAGTAGATGTTTGGTTATGGTTCACGTACCTTAAATAAAACTGAAAAACGATACACAACCACGAAGCGAGAACTACTTGTGGCGGTACATTTCATCAAGTACTACAAACATTTTCTGTACAGTCGCACATTTACACTCCGTACAGACCATGCCTCACTACGCTGGCTCAGAAACCTTAAAACCCAGAGGGTCAGGTAGCGAGATGGCAGGAATCCCTGCAGGCCTATAACTTTAACGTTGTTCACCATCCCAGCAAATTACACAGGATTTCCGACGCCATCAATAGAGTTGGAATGGAGGCAGAACATGAGGAGGCCGCAACCATGACACAATATACACAGCCATCTCCGGAGTTCCCCAAAGTGCGGTGTGCGGAGTTGAATCCAGAGAAAATCACACACGATCAAGCAACAGATGCGTAAACATGAAACAAATATTCATGGATCCAGGAAGTGGTACGTCCACCTAAGGAATTGGTAACACCATTATCTACCATGGCTAAATATTATTACCAGCGGTTCGAAGAATGTCACTTGTATAAGGACGTTCTCTACATCAATAACCATCTGGTAATCCTAGAAAGCTATCGGAATATCATTATTCAACAACTACATGTTAACACCGGGCATCTGGCCATGAAAAGGACTGTTTCCCGCATCAAACAGAGATTCCACTGGATCGGGATTTGCGATAGTATAAAGGCATGGGTTCCCAAATGTATCCCATGCCAAAGACGCCCTGTTGGCCAGCCCCATATCACACCATGTCAAATTAAAATAGTCAGTGCACCATGGGAGCGAGTGGCTATTGATGTGCTCGGACCCTTGAATACGATGGATGACGGAAATAAATACATCCTCGTATTGCAAGATTATTTCACGAAGTGGGTAGAAGCATTTGCTTTGCCGGACCAAGAGGCATCCACAGTAGCGGAGGTCTTGGCAAGAAATGTGTTCTGCCGTTTCGGTATGCCCTATGAGCTACACTCCGATCAAGGAAGTAATTTTGAGAGCCGGCCAGAGCTCTGCAAATTGTTTCATATCGTCAAAACAAGGACGACTCCATACCATCCCCGCAGCGATGGGATGGTAGAGAGGTTCAATAGAACTCTCGTGGAGATGCTTACAAAAGAAACACGCCTTGATTGTAGAGACTGGGATCTATGACTCCCGTATGTGCTCATGGCTTACTGCACTTCGGTACATTCCAGCACGGGTTATCTGCCTGCTCGGTTAATGTTAGGCCATGAATTAGCCTTACCCCTGGACCTAGCTATGCTCCGGATACCAGGGGAGAAACATTCACCATCTCTCTATGTTGAACTCTTGCAGCAGCGGGTAGAACAGGCCCATGCGTTAGTGAGAGAAACATTTTCTACTGCACACCGGAAACAAAAGACATGGCACGACCGGAGAGTGCATGGAGATCCATATGAAGCAGGAAGGATAGTTTGGGTACACGATTCACAATGGTCTGCAAACGTGCCGAGTAAACTGAGTTACCAGTGGAAAGGTTCCTATGTGGTAGTAGGTAAGACGTTGGACGTGACTTACCATATCCGTGCTTCGGATGGCCTGACCTCAGTCATCCACTTCGATCAGCTTAAACCGTGTGTCAGTGACGACCCAGCACCAGAGCTCGGGCTGGGTGTTTCTCGTGACACCGGTATCCAGACAGAAATTTCTACGGAAAGTAGTAGTCCCACGATTAGCGCAGTGCACCACGGTGCCAGTTCAGCCCATCTTCTACCAAGCCAGAACACTGGTCAACAAGCAACTAATGCTGAGGACGATGACGAGATACTTACTCGCCCTCTCCCTCCTCAGCACGGGTCTACTTGATCTGGGAAGCCGTATCTGAAAAACTTTGTGTTTGTGTTGTCCAAAGGACCGGATGGAAAAGCTGTTCCCCGATCTCTTCCCACTCCCACCCACTTCATGCTATGCCCCCCATTATAGAGTTACCGCAAGTGGAAGATGAGGCTGACCCAAGCCATGCTTCCCGTGGGGTAGACATGTGATGAATAGCATGTAAGTGAAGAGGCTAGATGAAGCCTTGGCGTGTCTAGAACCGCAAAACCGTACAACGAGATGTACCCGACCATGCCCCAAAAAAGGTGAAAGCACACCCCTCCCAAGGGACACCCTTTCCTGCAGTCCCACCAACGCCATCACTCCAATTCGCATCCCTCATCTATACACCAAGTTCAGACATCACCGGCCCAGTCCATTTCGCACTCCACTCGTCATCTGTTGACTGTCAATCTTCAGATATAAGAGAGACTGCTGCTACAGAGGAGGTGGCATCCCGCACTGCACACCGACCAACAATACCCCTTGCAGCGGGCCGGGAAGCAGCCTGTTCAGCAGACTCTCGGCTCAAATTTTCCCAGTGTCTAAAAACTATGACAAGACACCAACCGTCGTGTAATGGGAGATGCCCACATCCCCCTGATCAAAGGCCACCCTCTCCATACGGCCTACCATACTCCCCTGTGAGCAGTCAGGACACCACACCATAGACAGAACGTCAGTCACATACAGAACACACTTTGCCCTCAGGGCTGGATACGTCAATTCATCATTGTGCGTACATCACATACATACTCGGTTATACTCAGCATAACAGAGATATTCATCACCAGCAACAACATCGCTTAGCAGCACCTATCAGTATTAATTAATTCCCGGTTGAGACATAAAAACTCCCGCAACAGTTCCACCCGCACAAGATGCGGGAGAAATAATATCTCCCACAACCCCACCCCACCCCCTCCCGCAATAACAACAGACTCGGCGTTCACCAGATGGGAATACAGGAATGCGCCCACTTCACTTAACATCAGCATCATACAGCAGCCCGGACCTCCAGACAACAACATTATCATCAACAAACAACAGCCAACAATTCTCCCGCAGACACCTTCTTATCTAGTTACACACCTTCTTATCTAGTTACGGGAGAACTGATCATGGAGATAGAAGGATTGCACTATGGTCATCTACAGTACGCGTCACGGGAGAAACATCCAAAACATTCCCTCTCCTCTCCCGCGGCATCATACGGGAACAGCCAAGACTACATACGTCATTTACACGTAATAACAGTCAATATTATTAAGAGAGCATGATGCCCGATTTGTCGTCAGTCACGAGTAGGATCTTACTACCGAAAAGTTGAATTCGATAATGGATTGATCAAAGGTACGACAGCATCCTACAGGTCATCCACGCTCTAAAATAACTCCATTACAGAGCGAAATACCATCAAGGTTCGATAAAGTTGACATCACGCCGCCCCCCTCCCCACCCCCGCACCTGGCGGCAATAAAAACATCACCTTCACCACAGCCCAAGTGTCATCAGCAGATAACCAACCACGCATATCAAACTCAAATCACCAACATGTCAGAAACATAGACACTCAGGTTGACTGTATTCACAATCTCCAAACGACGGCATTGTAAATCGTAACACTGTGTGCACTCACTTCCGAGCTGTATTGTAATTTAACCATTATTAAGTGGTATTAATGTGTACGGTCTAGGCAGGGACGGAGTTAGTTCTACCCATTAAGGAGAATGCTTGGCAGCCCTCCCGCTCGGAAAACACAGTTCTCTTGTCGGGATCAGTAACTTTGATACCCCGCCTGAATAGATATGTTTAAACCACGCATCAAATTACCTACAGCTTTATTGGTATATTTTTTATTAAGAACACAACTGCTCTACCGTGCTACAGATCATTACCGCACGGGCCGATAAAGCAGCATCAAATCTCTAAAAGTATAATTACAAAGAGAATTTCAAAAAGTTCAAAAGAACTACCTATTACAGACAAGTACAAAGATGCATGTTTAAGAACCCGAGCTAATAGGGACATTATTTTGTAAAGATTCATGATATAACATATATTTCCATTTCTCACATCTACAAAGACTACACCTCAGCAACAGTATTTCGGCCATCGCCATTCCAAGGTCCACGTGACTTTTACTGCTAGTTCCAGTAAATTGGATCAAACACTTTAAACCAAAAGAGCCGCCCAAATACGCGACTACCACAGCGTGATGGAGGAGTAGCGAGGGTGAGTCGGGGTAATTACCGCTGACGTCACCAGGCTCCCACACACCTCATCGGGCGCTCCAGCCTAAAATTAAAACAGGCAAGTTTATAAGCATCCAATCTGTAAAAACCGCATCATGCTAATTAAAAGGTGATGCTCCACAGGAATAAGTAGTACCCTGTTTTTATGTTCATTGGAGAATGCGCTAAATTAGGACTACGTTAATAACCCATTTCTCCTATAATTAAAAGTACTTCCTTTATACGGGAAGAATTAATCCTGTGACGCATAGAATGGGAAAGGGAAACACTTTCCATATATGGCCGACCGAATCCCCATCAAAACCTCCAGGCGTGGTCATCCGCCATCTGTGACGTCACTAAATCGTATAAAAGAAGGAAGCGCACTCTGAAACTTCGTCTTCCCGTCAAAACTCGACACCAGGGAAGAACAAATGGCATTAGGCTTCTTTCATGTCGAAAACTAAATTCTGCTGTTTCCTTACTATTAATTCGTTATTACAATCCTTGGCCCGGAAAGTTAAAAATGAAGAGATAGGGTTTTAGGTTTTAATTAGGTTCCCGCAACCAACTACCATGCGGGAACGAGATGTCACTCCTCGAAGATTTAGCCTTGTCGGATTCATCTGAAGAAGAATCGGTACTAGTTTCGAAAAGATTCCCGTGCAGCTCGTTATTAGCTAGCGAAGAACCGTGTACCAGAACTTTTACATGAAATTCCGACCCCACTCTTCATGTTAACAAGGATCATCTCCTCCAGACAGCCTTCTCTATAACGTGTCAATATTTCTACATAGCCACCCGTTATGGAGTGACCCATGTGCTCCGTCATATGCATCGTGTGTTAGAAGTGACATTAATTCCCTGGGAAGAAAGTGAGGATCGTGCCGCTTTAGCCACCCGTTTTGAATCTTGGTTACCGGTCAAAGTTCTCTCGACCGAGAAGATGGCCTGCACGAAAAATACTACCTGCAGACATCCCGTTAGTCATCGTCCTCCCGTGGCTAATTTAGCAAATGTGTCAGCAGCCAGACATGAAATTCCACCTTCAGGCGCATCGGGGAGCGCTATGCCGAATCCAGTCACTACAGCCACACCGGTCCTAAAGCAGAGCAAGAAGCAGAAGTCCTCCGCGGAATCCAGTCTGGCAGCACCCATATCATTAACCAGCAACATGACAATAGCAACTACACCCACACCCGTATTATCCGAAGCAACCACGTCCAGTCAGCCTATATCGGTAGTCATCATGCCACCTACAGAGATGAAGATCCCAAGCTACCCGCAGTCACCATTTCCTCCTGACCTGATCATAGACGAGGGACCGGGACCATCAAAGCCTACTTCTATCATCATCGCTCCAACCCATGTTATCCAACATCCGCATCCCAGTCATTCTGATCCAGCAATCAGGAAGGGGACTACGCCTGAGCGACCCTATGTGGGAAAGAGACGTATCGCATAGACACAAGACATACAGCCTGTGCCCAATGTTACCGCAAATCGGCTTCTGAAATACGCCAAATCATGGAAGATGTCATCACCTGCCGCATCCGCTTCCGCGTCACTGCCTCGGCCCACAATACGACTTACAGCCATCACGACCACAACAACCACAACCACGGCTACCATCATGAAGACTGCAGCATCAGACGCCTCGACACTAACCAGCACCACCGCCGTCGCACGAACAAACATTTTAACATCTGCAGTAACTGTTAGAGACACTATAGACACTAATATCCCTTCTGACATTCCAGGAAGCGCCAGTAATAGTGCACGCATCTCAGCATTAGTAATTCATCCACCACGACCAACCACCATCAGTCGAGGACCCAGACTCAGTGGGGACATTTTTCGGCAGAGGTGTGATCGTTTGTGTTACAGCAGAACATCAGTGGTACGACTCGCGGAAAATTACTTTTCATTTATTTATTTTTGAAATACTTTTCTTAGTATTATATATGTTAGATCAATTGAATCCCGTCCCTAGGATGACTGCTGTTATCTTACACTGCTGTGCAACTTAGTTTCTCAGCTGTGTCTTACACAAATTTAGCACTACGGATTCCGGTGTTGTAGGAACGTTGTCTGAGACAAAGTATACAACACCCCATAGTGCAATAATGTCATAATCCCATCATGCAGTCTCAGCTATGCTGGGGATGCCTGATAAACTAACTTTTTGGGTTATTATTATGTTCTATTTTTCTTATTATTTTTCTTCCTGTCTTAGATGTCAGGACGGCTATGGGGTCAGCGAGAGCTGCCCGTTGCGGACCCGCTATAACGGGCCACAAATATTTTTATTAATCAAGATACATGTTGCGTACCCCTTTATTTACACGGGGTGCGCAAGTAATTCGGTAGTAATATTTTAAATACCCCGTAAGGGTATGTTATGTGAAAATTATATATTTATATATATATATATTTTTTATATTATTATATATCTTAACTTAAATTGTGGTACGTTGGAGCTTGGGTGTTCTCTGCGGAGATAATAATTATCCGCACCCAAAGAGAATACCCATGCAAGCTATTATTTAGGGAGTCTTTGACTAAATAAGGTTAAAAGCATGCACCAAAATATTAAAACAAAACACAAAAAAAAGAATAGACCTGGAAAAATAATTCCAGGTCAAAAATCAAAACTAAAAGTATGCCTCGCCTCTCCTCTCTGGCATCTCTATGTGCTCTGTCTCTTGAATACACATCATTTGCGTCACTACTCTTCTCCGGCCACGCACCTACCCGGGAAGCATATAATTTCCGCCTAGCATGCAGGGTGGTGTAGTTTGGATCGACCGGTCAGGTGACGGCCGTACCAGCTAAGCTGGGTACGCGCAGCCCGTCCTGGGTTCGTTCCCTGAAAACGCCCCCCCCCCCCCCTAGGTAGAGCTATAAGCGTATATGAGCCTATGGGAGAGATCGTGTCGTAAAAACGATTAAGTTCGTTAAAGCTTAACACTGTTTTGACAGAGCGCGTATTTCACGACCAAGATAGGATGGCGCTTTTAGTGTACCCAGTATGTACCATGTACTCCTTTATAATTACTTGTTCTGCCATCAATCAAGACCACGATTCGACGGGCTTTCCGAAAGTGTAAACCATTTCAAAATCGGTTAAGAAATGGCTGAGTTATCTACGGAATACCCATTTGATTATCTTCAAAATACGCAGAAATTCTAGAATGTTCTAGAACATTCGACTGTGGCATTACTAGCTGCGCGCTGATTGGCTATTGCGCGACCGATGATTGGTTGAAACCTGCGCCTATGACGTCACGAGTAGTATAAAAGGAGATGAAATTCAGAACTCGAGCGCATCCTCGGCCATCCTTCGGTTTTGGTCAGTTTATCTCCCGTAGTCAACAGCAGCAACCCAACGCACCGCAGCTAAATCAATTTTGTATCTCCCAATTGTTCGGGAACAGTTTTTGGAACTTTTGAATATTGTTCACGACTAAATCAAGAACTAACTCGGAACACAAACTTGCGGTGAGGTCTTTCCTGGCCTGAAATGTGACTCTACAGATGTAGAGGCAGTGACGTTCTTTGGTGGATGACTCGCCGGATCTGCCAGCCACGCCAAAAAGTGGTTATTCAACCTCCCCAGCACTGATGTCGTGCAAGTTTATTTAAACTTTTTGACCGCAGAAAGTAAACTTTGCCCGGCACGTCTTAAGAGCTAACTGACGTACCCCGCATCATTAAGCTTAGTTATGTATCTTCATCCATATTCAACAACCCCCGCTTGTGAACGGGTTTTTCTTAATTTCCATCCGTACCATCGGTGGACGGGAACTTTCTTCCTAGCAGTACTATTATTGTATCACGTACTGACTGCTCGCTAGACATTCTTATATTGTGATTACCGTCCTGAGTTCGATCCGCTCCCATCCTGGACTGCATGCACGAATCCTGTTTGCGGGAACTTTCCAGCCTCCAGCGAACGCATCAACTCATGTCACACTAAGGATGACGTATCAATTTCAGTAACACGATAGCCCGTCATTAAGAATGGCTACCGATTATTCAAGTAACTATACTTAACATCTTTAATTATTCCGTTAATTACAACTTTGATGATTATACTTTATGTAATTAAACGGTCCCGATGACTAAAAGGAAACATAACGGTCTTATGACCGCTAGGTATAATTTCTTTATCTGTTTATAGTTATTTTAATTTTACTGTAAGGTGTTTTTACTAATCGCACCAGTAGTTCCAACAACATGTGCCATATGTATTATTCTAATCATTTCACATTGTATTATTTGTACTGGCTAGCTTTATATATGGCAAGCAGCCATTCGTTCATATGTTTTGTTTATTTGCAGAAAACGTAGGACTGCAGTACACGTAGGAAACACTATACAGTAACAGTTATATATGCATCACGTTCTCCCGCCACCAACAATATTTTTCACTGAGATCGCTGTCCGTGCTATAACTCTGTTTAGCCCGGCATGCTACCGACTAAAAAAGCCTATTTAGCTCGATAGGATAGGTTTAATATGATTAGAGACAATTTCTTCATCAAGAGACACATACGCCTCTTTTCCGGTAGTTGCGATAATCTAGCCCAACACTCCGGCAAGGTTGTGTACAATTGGCCAACATACCTATTGGGCCTAATATATATAAGTTATTGTCTCTCCTCATGTTCTACTAAACCTTATGGCTTCTTAATTGTTTGGATGCCCCTATCCACACCATGGGCTGGTCAGACCCTGGGAAACTATTGGGGTTTCCGAGCGGTGATGGCCAGGGTGTGGTGTCACATACATTTCCCGTGTATCATCGGATACCTAGTAGTTAGTTATCCTTGCCAATGTAGGAAGCACTGCGAAAACATATTATAATTATTAATTTCTTGTTCACCTTCTAAGAAAGTCTCCCCTGCACCGCAGTGCATAACTGGGCAACTTGCGTTTAAACCTAACATCAGGTTAAAAAGGTTAGCTCCACAGGACCTGGTGATGGACGAGATACGCATCCCCACAGAATTCTGTACGAATGTCTGGGCAAGATGTTAGGATCTGCCACGCCCTCACGGGACGGACATTTACGGTGGGTATTCGTCTCTCTTACCCACACCATAACGATAGATCAGTTGCCTAAACTTGCTTTTGTGAAAAGCAATCATTGTCCTGTGACTGTTTATGTGGCTATGGAGCAAGATGTCCGGATTCTCACCCAGCTCGGAGATCTTGCAAAATAACATATATGCACGCTGTCTCCAGTATTGATGTCTTAGGACAACCGTTTTCAATGACAGCCGTATCTAAACCTAGGTAGGCGCCCGTCGTTTGCGGCCTAAAATAGTTCTTGTCTCTAAAAACTAAATGTTAGGTTAGGCATAAAAGAAGGCTCACATAAATAAAAGCGGCACCTACTAATTCAGCATATTTAAAAATACATAAGACAGTGACGTGGTGATCCCTCGGGAATCGCTCGTCCCGTCTTCACGTAAAACAGCACGCAACATTATAATCATAATTTCACTAGGTATGGTCTTTTCTTTGTAGGATTTTGGTTGAATATTAGAGTAGGCCCTTTTTGGCCAATACTCTTCTCCCGCTTTAAGCGGTGGCGATATATTCCTGTGACGGAGGCCCACGCGAGGCACTTGCCTCTCGCAAGGATTCGGTGACGACGGCCCACGCGAGGCTACTACTTCTCACCCGAAACTAGCACCAGGAGTAGTGCCCGCGTGAGGCACATAGCTTTTCGACACTATAAAAGATGATTTTCTTTCCTTTCAGCTTAGAGGTACAATAGGTTATATTAAGTTAATTAGTGATCTCGTGTAGGTGGGGGGGGGGGGGCTCCCTTGCAGGGATACCTCTGCGGACCTGCGAGTCTATATGGTACCTTCGGGAGTCCAGCATTTAAAAGTTCATCAGGCTGTCGCTATGTCTTGTATTTTCGTATGCTCATTTTATCATCTTAGCATACTTGACGCTCTGTTTAGATAAAACTATTGCATAGACTTATTTTAGTTAGATCACCAAATCAAATATTGTAAGTCCATAGACCACGAAATTGCTATGGACATGCATACCAGTGACACAAACTCTTGGGGTGAGACCGTTGTGTTTAATGTTCGCGACAATGGTCGTACGGGCCCACCGGAACGATTGAGTTCCACCGGCCTTAGGAGCCGGTCTTTGTTACGCGTAGGGCAGTATCGCACGGGATCCGTAACCCCGAGACCGGGAGCTAGCCAACGTCATCACTCGTCGTGTACATGCGACGCGGCGAGTCGACGCTACACACCGGAACGGCCCGACACTACACCGCGAGCTACACCTGCAAATGGACATTCAATAGGTAGATATTAAAAAAATTTAAACACATTTAGTCATTAAGGGGTTAATTTCAGCACACGTATAAGGCGATGCTGACTTGCCCCCCCCCCCCACTCCCTCCCCCTCCCCCCTCCCCCCCCCCCAATCTCTACCCGCCCCAGTGCCTAACGTAGTAGCTCCACAATACGCTTTACTAGCAAGTATGTACCAGAAAGCGCGTAGCTCAATACCAACCTGCCACGTTACGTTATTAGCCTGCACCGGTCGATAACCGGCATCGGAGGAGGCTGGGTTACGCAATACATACCGCGTTACCAATGTTATAAATTCTTTAATTTATATACTATAGACAAAAATCCATATATCTGAATCTGATTCCGTTAGTATTTTCTCTCAGACAGTGCGTGTTATATGCGTATCAGAGATATAAGCGGTGAATCGTGTTGTGGAATGGTCGATACTACCATCACGGATAACCTACTCATACGATGACAATTGACCGTTTTTGGTATGACCCGCCCATCTCTAGCTAAGCTCCACCCACACCTCGCTCGTCTCGGGATCGATCGATCTCTGAACTCCCTATCTATCAATTTCCAGAAAATTATACAGGCAAGTTGTTGCATATTTTGAAACTAATTTGACTGGGCGCTGTTGCTGCCTATGGCAGCAACAACTTCCTGTCAAATTAGTTTCAAAATATTCAACAGCATGTTTATTCATCAGCAAAGCCATACAATTCGTACAACGTGTCGGACTAGTAAGCGCTTAAGACGGACTAAATCGAGTCATTCATGCTTTAATGGATTATGACGTCATCATGCACGTCACGTATATTTGATTATGACGTCATACACTAGGTGGATAAACTGGAAACTTCCATTATAGGATTCTAAAGAATTTGCGATAATGCATCTTATCAAATTCCCCCATCTTTCTGACAAGGTACAGTACAGCTCCGAAATAACATGTTTAGAAAACAAAATAATATGGTCTGTTGATTATGTTGTGCATAAGTTAATTGGAGTCATTGTTGTCTAAGGCAGAAATATCTTCCAATCAAATTAAATCACAAATAATATCCCACAAAACCTTTCTTGTATCGTGTTCACAATTATACTAACTATTATGTGTCTGCATTTCTTTTAGAAAGGTTTTCACTTGGTTATTGGATGTACGTTAAATGATCCTTGGATGTTTGCGGCGCACAATTCGTCATTTCGTTGCATCACTGAGGGGGAAACAGATCTTCTTTAGAAATGTTCTCGTCACGTCAATGAACTTTCCAATATTATTGTTACATTATTAACTCGTTCGTGACGAACCCGGCCAAAACAGGCCTCTGTAATAGTTTTGAGTAATGCCCATTTACAGGCCAAGAGAAGACTATTTTTGAAATGTTACCATTGAAATGACTGGCTCGGTTACCGAGCCAGTCATTACAGTGGTAAATTTTCAAAAACAGTCCTTTCTTGGCCTGCAAATGGACACATTAAAATTTTTCGAAGAAATTTAGTCATTAAAGGGTTAAAATAATTTCTCATGGGAAAAACGCGGGTGTCTACTTTAGCTTAGAGAAATCTATTGAAAATAAGAAATATGTTTGATAGAACCGGAAATGGAATCAAAATAATGTAATGACTTTGTATTAGGACACAGATTAGTGCTCCACAATTTATATACATATGTCACACATTGGCTCGTGAAGAAGAATATTCACCAATCTATTATACACTAGATCGCCACACTCTTTTAATGGAGGAATCCAGTTTTGGCTATGCCCCGCCCATCTGTAGCTAAGCTCCACCCACGCTTTGGCCTTGTTGGGATCAATCAACCTTTGCACTCACTGAATCTCAATTTCCAGAAATCTATGCAGGTGAGTTGTTGGATATTTTGAAACTAATTTAACTGAGTGCTGTAACAGTTGCTGCCTATGAAGCAACATTGCCCAGTCAAATCTGGTTTCAAAAAATTCAACAGCATGCATATTAAATAGTAAAGCCATACAATTCGCACAACTTGACAGACAATTAAGCGGTTATGATGGACTAAATCGCGTCATTCATGACGTAATTGATTATGACGTCAGCCTAAGCATGAGGTAGTTGATTATGGCGTCATGTGATTGACTCAGAAACTGGATTCCTCCATTATGAGGCCAGCAGTTAGACTATTTATTCCAAACCATGTTTTGCGTTTTATCATCAATGCATTCATCTAGTATGGAAACGACATGGAATTAAATATAATGGCGGCAGCCCGTGTCTGAGTAATTTATATGTATGTATGGTTAGGGCCTACTGCATTCTGCGGCTGTAGTAGTAGAAACATCTTACACCTGCTATCAGTCCTTCTTCGCTTTTCCCCACTGTATCTTGTTCTCAGCCGAAATCCTTAGCTTCCCCAGGTCCATTCTTGACTTTAGTGTACCGAGTCCTGCTTTCTTGAGGTCACCTCGTTGAACACTTTCAGCACACGTATAAGGCGATGCAGTGACGCCCTCTCCTAGCTTTGTATTTGCTGGCTATGAGTAGGGCGAATTCCAAGGCTCTCTCCGCTGGTGTGTCTTCTGGCATCCTTAGCACATGGCGAAATAAGGACCTTCTTTGCTAGGCGACTTTTACAGACAGCGGCGACGTATTACGCATCTTGTAACGTGCATCATTAGAAATTATGCTGTCTGGCCATCGGTGTCAGTGATGGTGCGTAGGTGTTTGCGCTGGCAGGCATCGAGTTTGGCTAGAGCTGCCTTTGGAGCTTTGGAGCGTTGCAGTTATACAGCATCAAGGATACGCAGGTTGCATTGTATAAACGTGGTCTTTTGATCAAGGGCATCTTTGATCTATGAATCCATAGCTTTCAGAAGTACTGGAACGCTATCTTCCCCGAGACGCATCGTGCAGCAATGTCAGCAGTACTGCAAAGCAGTGTGCCCAGGACTTTACTTTTCCCCCATGGTTCGCCGCTACAAATTGCATCGTCATTTTCTTTAGTTTCATGCTTTGTAGATAGGTATATGTGGGCGAACTCTGTTTTGATTCATTCATAAAGTGGTTCTACATTTTTTAGTCTACTTGCAGCCATGGGTTAAGTTCGTCCAGGTGTATCTTTTCCTCGTATTTGAAGTCTACATCTTCGGCATATTCCATCTCTAGCCGTATACCCAGTATTGACCTTGATGGTGGGGGTGTGGTTGAGTGGTTGGTCTTGTGTAACTTTCCCGTACGTATTTCAATGCAGCAGCAGGTAACGGGTGAAAAGAACAGGAGATAGACCATCTCCGTGTGGGGAGCCAATTGATGGCTTCAACTCTACTGACTTGACTGACTTGACTTGTACTCTCAGCCTGGTGTCTGCAAGCAGTAGTCTCACTAGTCGTAACACATCTTCATTGCAACTGGCCTGGCGGTGTACATCTATGATCTTTGAGCGTTTAATTGTGTCGAAGGCTCGTGACATGCGAATGCCCATTTTGTGGAATCCCAGTATTTGAAAATGACTACCGACACAAGCATGCGCTGTACCCAGACGATGTCTGCGCAGCTGCGTTCACGTTTGAAGCCACGTTGGCACGATCCGGTGAAGTCATCGATCTTGTTTCGGATGCTGCATAGAGTAACATTGGATATGATTTTCCCTATGCTGTTGAGGAGCACAATGGGCCGCAGATTGGCTGTGGGCCAGGTGGCTTCTTGGGCTTGGGTAGTGCAATAAGGGTGCCTTGGCCTACAGCGTCGATGGCAAGGTGGTGCATAAAAGCTGAATAGATCAGGTGTGTGATCGGTATTGCGGCAATGTCGATGCATATTTGAATAATTCATTGGGCATACCATCAGATCTAGATGCACGTCCATTTTTCAGGGCTTTAAGTGCCTTCTCAACCTTTGCTGTTTTACTTGGTGTTAGTAATGGCCTGGGATCTCCTGAGAGCGGGTGCAAGGGCTCATCATATTGGTCAGTGAACTGCTCCTTGATCCATTCTCGAATCGCATCGGCTTTGCCCTGGTTAGTCCCGATAAAGTGCCCTTCAGAGTTGTGTACAGTTAATGGTGGTGTGTAGTCAGTAACTCTCAGGGCACGGGCTGCTCGAAACTTTTTGTGACAGTCATCCGTGGAAGTGATTTCATCTGCTAGGGAGTCTGCTTGTTGAATAGCAAGACCCTTTAAGCGTTCGCTAATATGACGCAGAATGGCATTACGCTCCCTGCATAGCTTGGTGCGCTCTTCACTTTGGCCACTTTGATAGATGCGCAGCCGTAACGCTTTCTGCTCTGCTGACAGTTTTACTGCTGGAAGGTCGTCAGTATAGCTAGTTCGGTTGTTTTCAAGAACACATAAGGTCATTCATATGCGCTTAAAATATCATTTATAATGGTTTCACACCAGACATTAACCCTGCCGCAATGAAGCCGGCCAAAACCGTAATTTCCTCGGTGAATGTCCATTTGTAGGCCGAGAGAAGACTATTTTTGAGAATTTGCCACCGATAACCGAGCCAGTCATTCCAGTGGTAGATTTTCAAAAATAATCTCTGCGAGGTTTTGGAAAATCCGGTCCAATCCGCTCGGTTATAGTCCTATATGTATCTTTTAAATGATTCCTGTCGTGGGAGGGGGTGCGGGGTGTGTGGGGGTGGGGTGTGTGGGGTATTATTTATATGGATTGGATCTAATAGGGTTCTTGAGATCGGACAGGTCGGTTCTTTTATTAGCTGACAGAAACCTAATGGCTGGATTTGAATAAGGAGGTGTTAACGCGGTTGAGCCTAAACTTGGTAACAAACCACAAAGTAATTGCATTGTTAGTTTTATAGAGAGTGTGATAGCCTCCCAATTGTATTAGTTGAGCCCCAGACCACACACCTTTCAATGGAGTTGGGGGGGGGGGGGGGCGGGGCGTTCTAAATACTAAAGTATGGCCATCCTTCAAAATGGGGGAGGCTTTTTGATGCCCCACCCACCTAGAAGGAATGACCATATTTGTGCATTTAGGCCACAGCGATTGCACTGGGGCGTGACCTAGAATTCATCCAATGAATAGTGAGGGCTATCGCTCCATCTATAAAACATATATTGCATTTACTTTGCGACTTGTTACCCGGTTTAGGTAAAATCAGGTTTAAACCTCCTTATTGAATTCCAGCCTATGATTTTATGATACCATTTAGGCGATGTTTAGATGTATCAAGTAGGTTATCGTTCAGATCGCCAGCTTTAACAATATTTTTATTTTGGCTTTGGCCTATAACGCTATCTATATTATCTGATTTGAGCTGCTATTTACTAACATCATAATTGAGTGGGCGGTAACTGACACACAGAAGAACCGGTGGGCGCTCGTAGATTTCCAGCCAGATCATGTCAATGTGTGGATTTTCTAAGTCGTATTGGCTAGAAGAGGTGATATTTTCGGGTACAAAGATACAGACTCCTCCGCCACGGATGTTGGCCGTGCCTGCGGTGTGGTTCGTGTAATCCTAGCAGTTCTCTTGAATTGTTTTCAATATTGGGCGTTAGATGGCTTTCTGTAATAGCTACTATATCGTTGCATCCACAAGATGAATATTGCCCCGCAGACATTAAGATGTAAAATAGAGAGTTCTCTGTTATTGGGACTTAATTCTACGTCACCAGCGAGTAAAAGAAGCATAAACATTATTATCAGGTTAGCTCTACTGTTCTGATAGTAAACAATGATGTATGACAGGCTTGTCATACACATACTAATAGAGGTCAGACGTAATAAGACTTTGAATATGTGAAATCTGGTTTTTCTAATGGCATTATTGTAGTTGCGTGACAATTAAATATCAGTTGACGCACGGTAACTTGTCAGATCATTACCCATTGTCCACCCTGTACATCAGTAGTCAGCAACGTCTACGACAGTAGACGACAAACACGAGCAGGTGACTACCAGACAGTACTCCAGTTGCAGCAATTTGAAATTTCACAATGAATAGTTTCCGATGCTTTTGAGACTTATCTTCCAAACAGTATTTGGTGTGCGATCTTGCAACATGGAGAGGGCAGAGACCCCGAAACTGATTCTAGCGGTGGAACCCTGGCTAATATTAAGTGTTTGTAATTTTGAATCTGGTCCAATGTTTAGAGCAGAACGTAGTTATAGGAGTGCATCTGTTTAGCTGAAACCATGTATGCACTCTCCAATTAATAAAGCGCTTGCTTAAATTAAACGCGGTATTTAATCATCTAGTACTGTAAACAGAGACGACATCCATTAATTTTAATTCACGCGGAACACTGAACCTTAGTGCATGTATGTGCCAAAATATGGAGACGGATTTGGTGATTGATTGAGTGAGTGAGTGAGTGAGTGAGCGAGCGAGCAGATGGGTGAGTGGGTGGGCGTGTTGGTGGGTGGGTGAGTGGGTGGGTGGGTGGGTGGGTGGGTGAGTGGGTGGGTGGGTGGGTGGGTGGGTGGGTGGGTGGGTAGTTTGTGGGTGGGTGGGGGGTTTGTTGGTGGGTGGATGGTTTGTGGGTGGGTGAGTGTGTGACGTCAGTACGGGCCCAGGCGCGGATTTGGAGGGGGGTGTGCAGGGGGTGCGCACCACTTCCTTCTCTAAGTGTGTGCCCCTTTAAACCTCAAAATAATTATTGTATCATAAATCATTGAAAAAAATATTGTGTTTTTTATACTACTGAGGCTGCAGGAAATGGCTTCTATAAGGCCATCCAATTAAAAAAAGATTTCGACGGACGACCACCGGATCCCCGCCTCGAGACAGGACCCTCCATAACGTGTGCACCCTTCCCCCTACCAACATCTGTATCCGCCCTCGTAAAGGCCGATCGGTTTGATGTATAACGTTATTAGCCGACAGTCAATGAAAATACAATCGTTTTAATCTAGATCACTCATTTTATTTTATGAATTTATTAAATGTTTCAACATATACTACTATGACTGCTATAAGGTTGCTAGAAATAATATAATTATGATTAATAAAGATGAATATACGGTTGATTATGATGAATACGTCCTATAACTTCTTATACTGTTCAAACTCACTTTTCACAACAACCAGCCAGCTACCGTATCTAACTCAACTTTAAAAAAAACCTAAACAATTCGATCAACCACAATAAGAAGAAATATCCACTCGCATGAGCACATTCTAACTGTCCACAGTATTACAAATCAGCCATTCTTTTATGCTCGAATTCCATCCCATGTCTCAGACCATACACATCCATGCGCCAGACAATCATTAACGTGTCAAACTGTAAAATGGCGTGGTCACACTGGCTGGCCACTTCATCTACAGATAAACTGAACGTGAGAATCATTCCCGACATTAATACCAACACGTGGCGGTGGGTACCTAGCCTACTGGCGTGCGTGCGTGTGGATTGCGCGCGCATGTGCGTGCGTGCGTGCGTGCCACAAATTTGTAAACTTTACAATCCTCCCCCTCATCTTCGTGTTCGTCCTCGGACACTACGGTACAATAAGTCACTAAAAACACCTTATCTGTCCATTGTTTCGTCTTGACAGACAAGAGTATTTCCAAACCAATATAATAATATGATGGGTCATAAATATTTACGATTTACATTTCTCTCTGAACACCTCTACTATATTATATTTCACTAGAAACATTTGCTTAGTCATCCTGTCTCTTCGAAGCAGTTATAAACAATAGCACAATTAATTCCCATTAACCGAATGAATCTGTCAGCGAATATAATCCGTGAAACGCGACATGAAACGCACATTATAATTCACCTTTCCAGAGTATCCGTCTAACATCTGACGTCATATGATTTCATAATCAGCTAAGCGGCGTGTATGATGACGTCATAATCAGTACGTCATAAATGATTCTTATTGGCCCTTCTTTAACCTTTAATGGTTCGACACGTTGTGCGAATTGTATGTCTCTACTCTTTAATAAACATGTTGGCAGCAACATCGCCCAGTCAAATTAGTTCCAAAATATTCAATAGCTTGCCTGTATAGTTTTCTGGAAATGGATAGTCAAGGAGTTCAGAGATCGATCGATCGCAACATGAGCGAGGTGTGGGAGGCGCTTAGCTATAGATGGGCGGGGCATAGCTAAAAATGGAAATGTCTATTTCCAGTTTCGTCTTTGTTGCCGGGAATGTAACTTCTCGAAGCGCTGAATCAGGTAAGGTGCATTTAAGTCATCCCCACGAATCGACATGTCCTCACGGTTACTAGCCCACCTCACAAAATTGTACTTTTCCAATCTCCTGGAGCCATTACGTTGACGTTGTACGTCCAGTATCTCAGTTGGCTCAGAATTGGGAATATCCGCACTATCACATGAAATGCTATCAATTACTACCGGCTCGCTGGCATCATGCAGTTCAATAGAATCCTCACTGCATACCTTCCTACTGGAGGCCTTATTCGTCGTTCATCTGGATCGGTACACCAGTTAAGCCGAATGGCATGTACTATTTGGCTTGTGCCATATCCATCATTTATTTCAATTCGATAGTTCACTGGTGAGGTTTTCTGCATTATCGATATGGTCCATTCCATGGATGGTTTAGTCGACAGTTCAGATCGCGATATTGCTGTAATCAGCCAAAGCCTTTCACCGATTTTATATGCGATTTCTTTAGAATGTTCATCATATTCCTGCCTCTGACTTTGCTGTGCCCACTGAGTATTTTCCCGAACTAGCATGTTGGCTTCTCTTAACCTACTGACAACTTCTGCACGATACTTGTCACTGGTAGAATATGTTACAACAGGCTCCGCAAGGCTGACATCGATTAGCAGATTAGCTTCCCGGCCATACATGAGGTGGAAAGGGGTTTCGTTCGTTGTTTCATGAATGCTAGTTCGGTATGCAAACTACACAAATGGAATACAATTGTCCCAATCTCGCCGATGCCCACTTATGTACATGGACAGCATCGTCGTAAGAGTGTGGTTAAACCGTTCCGCAAGACCATCCGTCTGAGGGTGGTATGCTGTAGTGTGGATTTGTCTTGTTTTCATTAATTTCACGATTTCACACATTACTGTTGACATGAAATAAGATCCACGATGTAACAAAAGAGTTCTTGGCGACCCATGTCTCCCTACAATCTCATCTACGAATACTTTTGCTGTGGTGACAGCATCATCTGATGACTGCGAATGCTTCAGACCATCTGGTCAAATAGTCACTGAATATAACTATGTAGCGATTTCCTCGGAAACTCGGCGGGAAGGGTCCCAAAACGTCCACAACTACTCTATCAAAGGGTTCTCCTACTGGAATCGGTAACATCGGAGCCTTTTGGGTGTTTTAGGCGTTTCCTTGGTAGCACAGTCTACACATGACTTACACCAAAATTCTATGTCAGCATCCATTCCTATCCAAAAGAACCGCTTTTTGTGTGAAATCCCATGTGTCCAGCAGTTATGTCGTCATGACAAGAATACATTACTTCATCAACCAGCGATCTTGGAACAACTAATTGCTTTCGAACATGCTGCCGTTTTCGCTTAGCGTCTGGACTCCGGATGTGGTATAGAATATCATCCTCTAAAACATAATCAGTGCAAACACTGATCACTTTCCGTGCTTCTGTAGAAGTAACAGGTAGTTCACCTTTCTCAATGTATATCATAATCGGAAAGATGTCCTTATCACGCCTTTGCAGTTCCTTGATTCGGCCTAATTTGAGTCCTTGGCTATTTCAGTGTTTGTCACTGCTAGCACATTTTCCATTTCCCATTTCCACTGGTTGTCTCGAAAGTCCATCAGCGTGACCATGCCGTAAATGCTGTTTGTGCTGCACTTGCATACCATACTCCTGTAATACAAGAGCCCATGCCACGAGCAAGGCGACCTGTAGGTTCCTTCATGGGCATTAACCAACACAATGGATTATGATCTGTCACAACTGCGAACGTATGGCCATAACAATATATCTGAAATACGCCATCGGCCACACAATAACTAACGTTTCCTTCTCAATTACGCAGTAGCTCTGTTCACGTTTCTTTAATTCACGGTTTGAATATGCAATAACTACTTCAGCGAATTCTTTCCTTTGTGCCAAAACAGCACCAACTCCATATCCACTGGCATCAGTATGATGAACGACTGTGAACAGTCTGGATAATGAAGTAATTGTTCATGAATCAGTGCTGAACGGAGAATTTCAAACGCGGTTTCACATTCATCAGTCCAATCAAAGGCATTTTCCTGACGTAACAACTGATTAAATGGGTTAGCAATCTTAGCAAATTGATTGATAAAGCGTCAGTAACACGAAACAGAACTTAGAAAGCTGCGATGTTCCGTCAGATTTCTTGGCCTGGGGAATATGCTTATGGCGTCAACCTTTGCAGGATCTGGAGTTACATTGGTAGCTGTTACAATATGTCCCAGAAACGAGACTTGAGGTTGACAAAACACGCATTTCTTATTATTAAGTTTTAATCCGGCTTCCCTGAGTCGGTCCAGCACTTGTCGAAGGCGCGCCATATGCTAATTGAAATCACGAGAATATATAATTATGTCATCCAGATACACTAAACAAATCTTCCACTGGATACCAGAGAGCAAAGGTTCTATGAAATTCAGAAATGTGCTAGGAGCTTTGCATAAGCCAAAACTCGTGACATTGATTTCATATTGGCCATTGAAGCTAGAGAAAGCTGTTTTCTCCTTGTCATCTTCCTTTATTGGCACCTGCCAATAAGCAGAAAACATGTCTAATGTAGTGAAATATCCAGCATCATCTAATAGGTCCAATGTGTCCTGAATTAATGGTAAGGGATAAACGAATTTCTCTGAAACGGAGTTTAACTGACTGTAGTCGACTACAAACCGGCCTGTTCCATCTTTCCTACGCACATGCAATACGAGAGCCGACTACGGACTAACGGATGTACAAGTTATGCCATTATCTAACATCTCCTGGATGTGCTAATCCATAATAGGGCGCTGTGACATAGGTACGCGATATGGCCGTTGGTTGATTGGCGGATGGTTCTCTGTGTCAATAGAATATTCTACTAGTGTAGTCTGGCCAACATCTGAGGCATCCTTAGAAAACGCATCTTTATAGTCTGTAAGAAAATTGTCTCGACGAGATTTCTGCTCATTGGTCAAATGTTCATGTGTTTTCTCGATATGGCATGACGTCACATAAGCACATTTATTGTCCACTGGAGACTCCATACTATTACCAGCTCTGATCACAGATTCACACTTTTTGCGTGCATCGTCAATGATTGGTACATCTTGTAGATATCGGACTGTACATAGGGAGTCATGACCCTGCGCACATCTTATATTTACGAGTATAAGACCTCAGTGAAATTACATGTTTGAACACCAGGTAAGCTAAAAGACTATGTCACCGTGTATGATTGAATGCATGAGCATCTGAATGCATGAGCATCAACTATAGCATCTTATTATTTAGATATATATTATCAGCACTGGATGACTGGCAATGGATACGTCGGTTAATGCGCGGGTACAATCCGGAGAAACTGAATCGAGTACGACCTTTGATGATTATCACCAGTTTGGAATGTTGGAGTCAATTAAGGAAATAAATATGACAAACGGACTTAGTTAATTACGTAGCGGTCTGTGGTTCCCACGAATTCTCGTGGCCAGATAAGTGGAGGCAGCTGGGTGCAATGGTAACTAGTGTACCGATTAACTCTAGCATTCTACAAATTGTCGACTAATAGGTAATGGACAGGACATGGACATAGTGGCTTCCTGTAGGCACTAAAGGGCACAACCGAAAGTTACTATCGAAAACGTAGCAATTAGAGGCAAGCTAATTCACCAATAGGCCTTGCTATCAAATAAGCATCCGTCATTTGTGGCAAGTCATTCGTCAGAAATGACGTGCTAATCCAACAGGAATCCCAAACGCGCTAGGTAAAAGGCGTCCTCCCCAGTCAGGAGGGTCGGGGATTTGATTGGTCAAAATGATGTCATAATCCAATGAGAATCAGAGCAAACTCCGGCGGTACGAAACCAAGATTGAGGGAGAATAGAAACGAAAATGGTATATAAACGGGACTTTAACTTTAGTTCGGGGTCCGGTCCGCCTCGCACCTTGTGAAACGCTCTTGCTGAATGGCTTTAAGTAGGCAAGAGTTAGTCTGATTTGAAGAGTTCTTGCTGAATGGTTTTAAGTAGGCAAGAACTAATTTGAATAGTATAGCAAACCAGAGCAGCTGGGAGTAATGCTAGTTCATTGTGAAAGATTAGGAAACATTAAATTAAATCTGTCGTAAATACGTAAACTGGTAACAGTAAAAGTTACCGACTTTGTAGAATTACTGTATAGTTAAAATAGCGAATAAAACGATCACCTTGTGATATCAATACAAGGCAAAAGTTTGGCACATAGTTTGTTGTTGACTCTGGAGACCACGGAAGATCACCGTAGCTTACCTGCAAGTTCTAGTAGGCAGTCAGATCAGGCCCGGATATCAAATATAAGTATCGTTAAAGTTCATCTATAAACGAGGCGAGCTGATATCTAATTCTTTCGTTCTCGGTAAGGTGGGTTGTCGCAGCAACCTTACGTACAAACCTTACCCAAAACGGAAGAGACTTCAGAGTCAAGTATATCTCATAAAAACGTATACGTAGCATAGATACAGGTTAGACATCAGAAATCTTCAGTGGCTTCACCAGCCAGGATCCGGAGTCAACCGTGAGTAACTAGTATATGGCCCAACCAGAGACGCACTCTCCAATTCAGCCATCGTATTAAACGACGTAGCGGACCGTGTAAAGACATTCCTAGACGCGGCTAAGTTGGCCGACAGCACCAGAATCACCAAGCATCACGAGTATCGCACGGGTGCTGCCGTGAAGATAACTACAGAGGTAGTCTGCCCCGAGCAACCCCGTCTTCAAAGAATCATTATCAGTTTTCGTTATCAGTAAAAACGCAGAATGGCAACACCAGCCAAGCGAGGCGTTGACACTGCCCTGCCACCCATGGAGGTACCGCTGCAACTCCAGCTTAGACCAGAGACCATAGCCGCCATGCAGACGATGGGCGTAGCAATGGCGGGAGCCATTGTTGAAAGCAGTAACCGTCGGGAAGCCGAGCGGGTGTACTGGAGGGAGATCCGGGACGCGATCTACCGCATACAGCCCTGTGACGGAGTAGTGCCGGAGGAGGTGAGAACCTTCCTCGATGAGACCCGGCGAGCACGGGTCGCTAATGAGGGACGGCTAGAGGGCATACCAGCCTACGTCATCACCCGAGCGGCACGAGGGCAGTTATCCAGAGCCATAGATGGGTTCCTAGTGGGCAAGATCAGGGAAGACGTCACATTTGATGAGTTCCATGATTATATCACGGTAAACTTCATATCAGCCAACGAAGGTGAACGTATAAAGTACGATTTAGAGGGGGTGAGGCAACGGCGGAACGAAACCGTCATCACCTTCAACAGGCAGTTTAGAGAGATGAGCGCTAGAGCATACCCTGTCGAGAACGCCGACAACCGTCGGACCGTGATGGGAATTTACCTCAAGGGACTATCCGACCACCATCTCAGCAAGAGAATTGTCCGAAAGAAGGCCACCAACCTGGCCCGCGCTATTGAGATTGCGGAGGAGGAAGCCACCTGTGACTACCTGCTCCGAGCAATGAAAATAGAGGAGCGCCAGGAGGAGAGAATGGAGGTGAATATGTTAGGACCAGACGAGGAAAAAGAGGTCTGGAGCGTGGTGGGAACATTAAAAAAACAGATTGCTCAACAGAGCAAGATGATTGAGCGACTCTGTGGCTTGGTCGGTGACATGCAGCTACAGCAGCAGAAGCCGGTGGCTGGGGCCGCCCAGCCCACGAAGAAGACATCCGCGGCCGCAGGCCGGGACGAGACTTGCACATTACCTGCTATAATTGTGGCCGGGTCGGCCATTACAAAAGTGACTGTCATCAAGCGGTACAGCCGAGGGAGAACGTCGGCAGACAGGCTGCCCAGCGACACCGACTACCGCGACGGGCGCCGCCGATGACCTGTTCCCAGTGCGGGAGAGAGGGACACATGGCCCAGAATTGTTTTGGGGCGTATGTGAAACGGAAGACGACTCCTGCCATAACGGTAAGATGTTTCGGGTGTGGCAAAGACGGCCACTACGTGAGAGACTGCCCACAGTACGAATATCCGCCGCAGAACGGTCCTGCATGGACCCAACAAAAGGGTCCAACCGGCCGCCGGGTGATCAAGCATCCCCGCACCGACGATATGGACATCGACCTAGTCGACTGAAGACAGCAGGAGAGAACTGTCACGCCGAGGGAAAGTTCACGGAATATCAGAAAGGACATAAACAATCGTTTAAGAAGTAATGACGAATATGAGGACCGCGATGGATTCGTGTTGACCAGTGAAGGGACGGATGAGCATGGCCGTTATTCATACGGTATCGGACAGGACTCATCCTCCTGTCAAAACAGTTACGCCGAGGTAGTTAGTGGACGGAGGAGTCCGTCAAACGACGACGGAGGAGACTGTTGGTGAGTTTACCGACCGAGCGGTTTCTAATCCGTCTGAAAATGGATAAAAACGGTCTAACGGATCAGGGTGAGTACCTACATGCCTTAGTGGATACTGGTGCTAGTACATCCTTGATTCGCAAGGATATATGGCGTAGCATGTTGAATGCTAGGCCATTGAAAAGAGCCAAGATGCTCTTGGCAGTAAATGGTTCCCCAATAGAACTTTTGGGGGAGACCCAGGTAAAATTCAGTGACGCCCGTCCTATTCCGAGTACGGTAGTAGCGAGAATGCGGCATGAATGTTTGCTTGGTGCAGATGCTTTGCACTTGGGAATTGCGAAGATTGATTATCAGGCCAAAGTAGTAGTATGGTTTGGCCAGGTATATCCCTTTAGATACCCCTATAGGGAGCAAATAGATTATGTGTATGAGAGTTGCAAGGAAACGACCGGATATAAAGCTATCGACAAAGTGCTTGAGGACTTTGCGGATAACTTTGATACAGCTCGTCCAAACACTTTAGGATTGGTCCCCAAAGTGAAGTGTACGGTACCAACATGAGATGTGTTTCCTATAAGGCAGAACGCCTACCGTCTACCGCTTGCCAAGCAATATTTAGTCAAGAATCAAGTGGCTGAAATGCTGGCAGCGGGCGTCATAGGACCGTCGTCATCGCCCTGGGCGTCGCCCATTACGTTAGTCCCTAAGAAAGGCGGGTACATGAGATTTTGTGTTGACTACAGGAAGTTGAATTCTGTATGTCGTAAAGACAGTTATCCATTGCCGAATATAACGGATATTTTTTACTCGATGCGCGGCGCAACGATATTTTCGACTATGGACTTGAAGTCTGGCTATTGGCAGATACCAATGGACAGCCAAGACATAGAGAAAACAGCGTTCGTTTGCAGTGAAGGTTTGTTCGACTTTGTTCGGATGCCTTTTGGTTTTTGCAACTCAGGTGCCGTATTTCAGAGGGCAATGGACGATATTTTCCGAGAATTCGTGGGAAAATATGTGCATGTTTTCGTTGATGATGTAGTCGTATATTCAGGAAACCCGGCTGAACATGCACAGCATTTGCGTACAGTTATGCGTAGGATTCAAGAGTATAATTTGCAGGTTAAGAAAAAGAAATGCGAATTTGGCCGTAAGTCTGTGGACTTGTTGGGGTATTGTGTTTCGGTACAAGGGGTGGCTCCTCAGGTTCAGAAGGTCAAGGTCATAAGAGAAATGTCACTGCCACGCGATGTGGGTGAGGTGAGAAGTTTCCTTGGAGCTACAGGTTATTACCGCTCTTGTGTGCAAGGCTATGCCGAAATTGCTAAGCCTTTGATAGAATTGACTAAGAAATATAAACGTTTTGAATGGGGTAAGGAGGAACAGCAAGCGTTTAAGAAATTACAAAACTTGCTGTGTAGTGAGACGGTTCTCACCTATCCGAATTTAAATGCTCCGTATAAGCTTTATACTGATGCGTCTAGCTATGCGATAGGTGCGATATTGGTACAGATAGATGATAAGGGTATAGAAAGGGTGATAAAGGATGTAAGCTCTACCCTGCAGGACAGTCAGCTGAACTGGCCTGTAATAGAGAAGGAAGCTTATGCTGTGATATACGCATTGAAGAAGCTTAGGCCTTATCTATTTGGCGCGCAGTTCACCGGGTACACTGACCAAAAACCCCTAAAGAGTTTGTTTGTGGGAGAGGTTAAAAACACGAAAGTGCAACGCTGGGCGGTGCTGATTGCCGAGTACGGATATAAGATTGAATACATCCAAGGCTCGAAGAATATTCGAGCGGACATGTTGTCCAAGTTACGTCGTCCAGTGGAGATCGCCACCGTAGACACATGCGATTTTGTCATACCGGATGTAGACGAGGGTGCGTTACCGCATGTCCCTCTGGAGGTATTTGACATTCCTTACGACGATTTGTGTGCCAAACAGACCAAGGAATACCCGGAGTTGTTTAAGAACACCCCGGAGGAGTATATGGTCAAGAATGGTATATTATATTCATTAATTACGCCTTCAGCGTTGGACGCTGAGTACCTCAGAATCATGTTACCTACCCTGTTCCGTAAGAAAGTGCTCCGGATGGCTCATGAATGAGCCGGTCACCAAGGTCTGCAGAAGACCATCGGTATGGTAAGAGATTCGTTTGTATGGACGTCTTTGAGGAAAGACGTGGTACGGATGCTAGAGACGTGTACGACGTGCCAGGTTAACCGACCTGTCACGACTCGACCGAGGTACAGTGAGATGCCCATGGCCAATTATCTGAGTCAGATAATCGGCATGGATTTGATAGGTCCACTGTTAGAGTCAAGTAAAGGTAATGTGTATATCATGACGATAGTCGATCACTGTTCTGCGTGGGCAGACGCGTATCCAATTCCGGCTAAGACGTCTCAGAATGTTGAGGACAAGTTCTTCAATGAATACGTCGCTCGTCATGGTGTCCCTGAGATCGTGATAACCGATCAGGGCAAAGAATTTTGTTCTAAATCTCTAGAGGAGAGATTCCGTGAACATGGGATCGATCATAGAAGGTCGAGTCCCTACCACCCACAAACTAATGGGCGTACCGAGAGGTTTAATTGCACCCTTAAGGACTTAATCCAGAAAGGGGTAAACAAAGCTTCTCGCACGTGGGAGGACGAATTGGGTGCGGCTTTAACCGCTTACCGCAGTACTCGTCATGCCACGACAGGATATACGCCATTTTATCTGATGTACGGGCGATGGGCAAGACTTCCGTTTGCTATTCCAATAGATGCATCGCAGGATTTAGGTGAGAGACTGACCTGTCTCAACAATGACTTACTGCGTGCTCGTATGGAAACGGCTAGGTCTCGTGAGGTCCACCGTGAGCAGATTGACAAGCGTGCAAACGCTGGTGTATATAAGGTGGGTGATTCGGTGGTCGTAAAGGCGGAGGAACGCATGAAGTTGACCTCTCACAGTGACCCCGAATATGAGATCTTTAAGATCAATGGGTCAGTGGCTCATGTCCGGCATCAAAGGTCTGGGAAGGTGCGCATACTGAATATATCTAAGTTACGCGTAGTCCACTCAGAAATGTGCTGGGACAAGGTATGGCCACGCCCTGTTCGTAACCCTGGAAGGGTACGAAAGATAGCCATCATCCAAGGATAATGATGCTCCCAAGGTCCGAAGAAGGACCAAAACCCGACCCTACGGCAACCCTTGGTCAGAGAGCTCGTAGGACGCGACGAGCTTCTGATGATGAGCCAAGGGTGAGCAAGAGGGGTAGGATGGTTGATAATAACATCAGTCAACCGGGTCCGAGTGAGACTCGAAACCATGAGTCACCGATGGAAACTCACGTGACTCCTCAGACTGTAGTGATGGACACCTTGGAGGAGGTACCCGAGGATGTGCCGGAACCAATGGAAACGCAGCCAGTGCCTCGTTACTTTCTGCGCAAGCGCATTCATGCACCTGGTGTCGAGCTCAACAACAAGCGACTCAGGATTGGCGCGTTTGGCCGCGCCCTATACGATGACTTCATTGATCGTATAGATGCTGTTATAATGCGACATAGTCGCAGATAGCTATCATTTTTTTTTTTTTTTTTGGCTAGTACTTTGTACCAGTAAACATCGCAGTGAGTGTAGCATCATGTATTCCTTTCAGTTAGTGGTGGTGTTAGTTGCGTTGGTAAATAAAGCAGCCAGTATCTCTAGTGTATGTAAGGATTCTAGCGTGTATCGATTACCAAACGGTGTCATGATCGCCATACCTGAAACCATATCTGTTATAAGGGCAGAATGGACAGTGGTAGTGTCGATTGACCATCCGTATTTGCCGAAGGAGTTTCTAGGACGGTTGGCCCAAATGTTTGACCTTGTTGCGGATTTCAGTAACAGGACCTCTTTCATAAACAAGGAGGATATATTCGGCCTGCAACACAGGATATACAGAGCGCGAAGAATCGCTCTAAGAACTCAACAAACGATGGTACATAGAACCCAGACCCGACAGAAACTGGGATTGTTTAATTTCATAGGGGACATTGCCTCGTCCCTGTTCGGAACTGCTACGTCAGGTGATATAGATGCTATCCGAGATGTAGTAAAAAAGGCGATGAATAACGTGGATAGGATAGTGCATTTCGCGAACGAGTTAGCATCTCATGTGAAATTTGCATTCCATGACATTAACATGAACACGGATCGCATCAACGAGCTCGGGGACAGTCTGGTCGAGGTGGCCGGCAACATGAGCAAAGTAGTACGTATACAGGAAAGACGACAAAACGAAATATACGCCCTGGTGTGCCTCGGGCATATAGTAGACTCAGCCGAATATGTGGTCTATGACTACCAAAAGACGGCCGAGCAATTCCATAGACGGACCGTGTCTCTGGAGTTAGGAAGACTGACAAAGGAACTATTCAGTCCCGCTGACCTGACATAGGTATCGAAACATGTCGGAGTGGGGAACCAGCTGATACGTCCGTACCAGTGGTACTACCGGAATGTGGTGGTTTACCCGTTATGGAGGGACGACAATATGTTGCACTACATAGCGACGTTACCGTTAATCGACGAGGGTAGGTACATAGAGTACGGTCTGCATGCGTGGCCCGAACCGTTGGCCACCATGGGGTATTACATGCAAGTAGAGGTGGGCTGGACTAGCATCGGTCTTGATACGAAGACTGGATGGTATTTCACTGCATCTGGGTGTCGCGGTACTGGTCCTAGGGTGTGTCAGCGTCAGCTAAGGGTCGATAAGACCCACATGCCCTGCATAATGAGCCTGTTAACGAACACCACCGATAGTACATGTAGCATTCATCTGTCGGAATCCAACGTAACCGCTAGTAAATTGTTTACCCATAAGAAAATAGGCGTTGTATTGCAAACGTTCGGCGAAACAATAGATATACACTGCGATGGACGACTGACTGACCGGTGTGCGGTGGGTAATGGAGTGTATGCTTTAATGTCTGGTGAATGTGGTTATAGCGGGAAGGGCTGGCGATTCGAGCCAGTTGCGTCTTACAGTCGGACGTACACTCGGGTTAGCCTGGCCATTGAGATGCCCCATTTGGATGTGACCAGAGTTCTTAACCAATCCATGATTGTGAATCATTTGAAAATGCAACCATGGAACCATTTACAAAAATCCTTGTACGTGCCGCTAGCACAGCTATCCGCGATCGACCCAGTGATGGTCGATGGCATTGGAGTGCGCTCTTTCATATCATATGCGACGGGCTCCTTCGTTGTGATAATTGTTGTAGTGTTTATTTTGTATAAATGTAGCATCTTACAACGCATGTGGATTTGTGTTAAATGCAAGCCACCTGCGGCCCATAGTAGTGCGCCACGTCAGATTCTTCCTGGTATTTGCACTGTGGCTTCAAGATGTTATTGCTGTTATTATATTAAGCATATTACACCGTTATATTTAATGATGCTATTAATGTGTTTCCGGGGATGGTCAGTTGCGCATGATATTCCATTATCCGGACAAGTTTGTAATTTGTATAGGATTATGCTGTTTTCCTATGTTTCCGGGGACGGTCATTGCGCATGATATTCCGTTACCCGGACATGTTTAATTACTGTTGTTGCAGTACGTAATGACGTAGTTATGATTGTGACATAGTCTCGTGGTGTCTGGTATGGCAGTGTAGGGTTGTTGATAGTGCACCACGAGTTAATTGTCACTCTCTGTTGGCCTAGAGAGATGGTTAATTAACTTCGGTTGAGGGGCATGTGTAGATATCGGCCTGTACGTAGGGAGTCATGACCCTGCGCACATCTTATATTTACGAGTATAAGACCTCAGTGAAATTACATGTTTGAACACCAGGTAAGCTAAAAGACTATGTCACCATGTATGATTGAATGCATGAGCATCTGAATGAATGAGCATCAACTATAGCATCTTATTATTTAGATATATATTATCAGCACTGGATGACTGGCAATGGATACGTCGGTTAATGCGCGGGTACAATCCACAGAAACTGAATCGAGTACGACCTTTGATGATTAGCACCAGTTTGGAATGTTGGAGTCAATTAAGGAAATAAATATGACAAACGGACTTAGTTAATTACGTAGCGGTCTGTGGTTCCCACGAATTCTCGTGGCCAGAAAAGCGGAGGCAGCTGTGAATCGAGTATGACTTTTGATGATTAGCACCAGTTTGAAATGTTGGAGTCAATTAAGGAATTAGATATGACAAACGGACTTAGTTAATTACGCAGCGGTCTGTGTTCCCACGAATTCTCGTGGCCAGATAAGTGGAGGCAGCTGGGTGCAATGGTAACTAGTGTACCGATTAACTCTAGCATTCTACAAATTGTCGACTAATAGGTAATGGACAGGACATGGACATAGTGGCTTCCTGTAGGCACTAAAGGGCACAACCGAAAGTTACTATCGAAAACGTAGCAATTAGAGGCAAGCTAATTCACCAATAGGCATTGCTATCAAATAAGCATCCGTCATTTGTGGCAAGTCATTCGTCAGAAATGACGTGCTAATCCAACAGGAATCCCAAATGCGCTAGGTAAAAGGCGTCCTCCCCAGTCAGGAGGGTCGGGGTTTTGATTGGTCAAAATGATGTCATAATCCAATGAGAATCAGAGCAACCTCCGGCGGTACGAAACCAAGATGGAGGGAGAATAGAAACGAAAATGGTATATTAACGGGACTTTAGCTTTAGTTCGGGGTCCGGTCCACCTCGCACCTTGTGAAACGCTCTTGCTGAATGGCTTTAAGTAGGCAAGAGTTAGTCTGATTTGAAAAGTTCTTGCTGAATGGTTTTAAGTAGGCAAGAGCTAATTTGAATAGTATAGCAAACCAGAGCAGCTGGGAGTAATGCTAGTTCATTGTGAAAGATTAGGAAACATTAAATTAAATCTGTCGTAAATACGTAAACTGGTAACAATAAAAGTTACCGACTTTGTAGAATTACTGTATAGTTAAAATAGCGAATAAAACGATCACCTTGTGATATCAATACAAGGCAAAAGTTTGGCGCATAGTTTGTTGTTGACTCTGGAGACTACGGAAGATCACCGTAGCTTACCTGCAAGTTCTAGTAGTCAGTCAGATCAGGCCCGGATATCAAATATAAGTATCGTTAAAGTTCATCTATAATCGAGGCGAGCTGATATCTATTTCTTTCGTTCTCGGTAAGGTGGGTTGTCGCAGCAACCTTACATACAAACCTTACCCAAAACGGAAGAGACTTCATAGTCAAGTATATCTCATAAAAACGTATACGTAGCACAGATACAGGATAGACATCAGAAATCTTCAACCTGATTGTTCTATCTGTTGGAAAGTCCCTATTCTAGTGTTCTTGTATAGCTTAATTATGTTATTAGGAGGATTTACCACTCTGATAGGCAGCTGTTCATTTTCTGATGTAGCAAGTACTCTCGCAGGGTATGCATTAAATTTTGAACTAAAATCCAAGCTTGGCTGAATAAAACCAGTAAGTTCATTAGGAATTTAGCCTGCTCTCACATTAAACACAGTTTCTGACCGTGGAGCTCTAATGTGGCAATCAAACAGACTGGCCATATCTGATCAACATGTGCTGGTAGCTCACGTGCAAGGGGTAACTCACATGTAATGTTGACCGGAGATCTATTAAATTCAAACTTTTGTGTTATAAAGTTAATAATGACGCCGAGTTTGGCCATGAGATCAGTTCCTATGATACAATTATGGACTAATGAATCTATTACGACGGCAAAATGAATAATCATCTAATTTCCAATCTCAATTGTAGTGTCCACTCTGCCATTCAGTTTTAAGGAATCATGCTTGGCCGTAGTACACATAATGCCATGGCAAGACTACTACCTTTAATCAGAGTCTCACCTGCTCCAGTATCCAACAACATTAGTGATATTTACCTTGCCCTGTACGTGAGTGCCTAAAGATCATTTATTAACAGTGCAGGTGGCTGTTGATGTTGGGTTAACGATTACACCATGATGGGACGTACATATTTTGTGAGTATTACCACGTAATAATTCAAGAGGCTTCTTTTAAAACTGACCAGCTACTCTTACCTCTTCCAAGAGTAGGGTTTATTCGTTTAAATTATCACCAGACCTGTAATCGTGTACTGGATATGTTACTGAATTTTTTGTTTGGATCACTACGCATAGGCCTATTTCGTTTTTCCCAGCAATTGTTCTCGACATGACCAGCGCGATGATAAAAATTACAAATTGCCCTTCCATCTGTAGTTCTCATATTTCGCGTGAATGAGCGAGAATCAGGCGCCTGACCGCCAGGTCTGTTTGGTCGGAGAGACTGTGAAGCTGAGGGTCTGGGTGTAGTTGTACGTTGTTGTCCGTTGTTTTTCTAGCGCGCCCTGAATAGCTAACTGAGTTGTGTTCATTTGCTGCATTAAATCCATCATCTGTTTCATTTGGTGATTTATTGACATTTCATTTCTTTGACCTACATCTGATGAATTGGCAGCTGCCGCCGGCTGATTAGACAGTTTATTGCGACTGTCGCTTCTATGACGATCCATCGGTTTCTCGTGACATTCTTCGCGTTTTGCAATTTGAAATGACTGTTCATAATGTTATCGGATCTGTTGACATCACTAATCGACGTATTTCCAGTCGTAAACCCTGAACAAAGTGTTCCATCGTCAAACGATCGTGGTACACTATGGGGATGGCCGCGTGTGAGCGTCGAGCTAACTGCAAAATATCCTGCCCATAATCATCCACTGATTCAGTCGTCATTTGTTTTCTCTGAAACAATTCAGCTTAACGCATACGATTGAGTTCTTGTGGCAGAAATCGCTGGGGCGTGAGTTTACGCATTTCCACATACGAATACTGTACAAACTGGGGTAGGCAATCGAAATAGTCAGCAGCTCGGCCATGCAAAAATGCTGGTAACACCTCTGCCTTTCTGTCAGCGCCCCACTGATTTGCCTTAGAAATCCGATCAACGCTTTTCAACCACGCATCCACGTCTTCTCCTACTTCACCGTAAACTCGTGTTGGATTCATGGACATAGATTTCCCAGCACCAATATCCTCCATGCTTTGGCCAAGGGCTTGTTCTGGCCCCGAATCGCGCCTGTCTATGTTATTTTGCCTGTTGTTTACGGTATGCGGTAGAGCCGCACTTCTCTCCTGCAACAATGTGTATGTCCTTTATTAATTAAAGTTTAATTGCTCATCAACACCCACTGCAAATGGTGGTTTGGTTTGGGGTGTGTGTGTGTGTGTGTGTGTGTGTGTGTGTGTGTGTGTGTGTGTGTGTGTGTGTGTGTGTGTGTGTGTGTGTGTGTGTGTGTGTGTGGATGAGTGGGTGGGTGGATGAGCGGATGGTTGGGTGGGTGAGTGTGTGTGTGTGTGTGTGTGTGTGTGTGTGTGTGTGTGTGTGTGTGTGTGTGTGTGTGTGTGTGTGTGTGTGTGTGTGTGTGTGTGTGTGTGTGTGTGTGTGTGTGTATGTGTGTGTGTGTGTCTGTGTGTGTGTGTGTGTGTGTGTGTGTGTGTGTGTGTGTGTGTGTGTGTGTGTGTGTGTGTGTGGGTGGGTGGGTGGGTGGGTGGGTGGGTGGCTTGGTGGGTGGGTGAGTGGTTTGATTTGGGGTGTGGGTCAGTAAGTGAGTGAGTGAGTGGGTGGGTGGGTGGGTGGGTGGATGGATGGATGGCTGGATGCGCGCGCGAGCGTGCGTGCGCGCGTGCATGCCTGCGCGCGCGCGCGAGCGTGTGTGAGTGTGGGTGGTTTAGTGGGTGGGTGGATGGGATGGTGGGAGGGTGAGTTGGTTTTGGGTGTGGGTGAGTGGATCGGTAGATGGTTGGGTGGATGGGATTTGTTTGGGTTGGTGGATTGGTATAGATTAGTAGGTATGCGTGCGTGCGTGCGTGCGTGCGTGCGTGCGTGCGTGCGTGCGTGCGTGCGTGCGTGCGTGCGTGCGTGCGTGCGTGCGTGCGTGCGTGCGTGCGTGCGTGCGTGCGTGCGTGCGTGCGTGCGTGCGTGCGTGCGTGCGTGCGTGCGTGCGTGCGTGCGTGCGTGCGTGCGTGCGTGCGTGCGTGCGTGCGTGCGTGCGTGCGTGCGTGCGTGCGTGCGTGCGTGCGTGCGTGCGTGCGTACCAGCGTGCGTGCGTACCCGCGTGCCTGCGTGCGTATGTGCGTGCCTGCCTGCCTGCCTGCCTGCCTGCCTGCCTGCCTGCCTGCCTGCATGCCTGCATGCCTGCCTGCCTGCCTGCCTGCCTGCCTGCCTGCCTGCCTGCCTGCCTGCCTGCCTGCCTGCCTGCCTGCCTGCCTGCGTGCGTGCGTGCGTGCGTGCGTGCGCACGTGCGTGCGTGCGTGCGTGCGTGCGTTCATGCGTGCGTGCGTGGCTGGGTGGATGGGTAGGTGGGTGGGTGGGTGAGTGGTTTGATTTGTGGTGTGGGTGAGTGAGTGAATGAGTAGGTTGGTGGTGTGGGTGAGTGAGTGAATGAGTAGGTTGGTGGTTGGGCGGGTGGGTGGGTGGTCGGGTGGGTGGGTGGGCGGGTGGATGGATGGATGGATGGATGGATGGGTGGGTGGGTGGGTGGATGGATGGATGGATGGATGGACGGACGGACAAACCTTGTCAATTTAGCAGCTGACTATGATCTCTCACCATCTGAAAAATCAATTCTCGATCGTGGTCTTACTTTTATACCAACTCCAAAACCAAAAACAGGATTAGATTTGCTTTTAGACACAGGTCTTATTGAAGTAGCTAATTTTGGTCATTCAGTAAAAATAGCCCATCATTTTCGAAATTTAAATGGAGAGTCAAAACCATTCACTGGAAAATCCGGTTGGGACCCTCCAGATAGGCTAGTTGATGACAATGTTAAAGCAACCATAAAAACGGTTGCTGGTATAGCCAGATCATTGCCAGTTACAAACAATAAGCAAAACCTTTCATTTCTCGAACGACAGGCTATCAACAAATTACGTAGAAATCAAAATATTATTATAAAACCAGCCGATAAAGGTTCAGCAACTGTGATTATGTCTAGAGAAAACTACATCCGCGAGGCCGAAAGGCAGTTAACTAACACCAGGCATTACAGAAAACTTGATAATTTAATTTGGCCTCAAAACCGACAAAATTTCATTGAAATACTTAATTCATTGCATACAGATAAGTACATCGATAAGAAACAGCTAAAGTATCTGCTAGGTGAGAATAATCCACAAAATCGGACATTTTATATCTTGCCTAAAATCCATAAACCTATCAGCACCTGGTTAGATCCATTGACACCTCCTGGACGACCCATCATTTCAGACTGTGGCAGTGAGTCTTATGGCATTTCAGAATATATTGATTACTATTTAAAGCCCATTGCTAATAGACACAAGAGCTTTCTCAAGAACACTGAACACTTTCTTTCAAAGTTATCCAAATTGTCAGTTCCGAAAGATGCATATTTAGTCACATTAGACATAGATGCTATGTATACCAATATAGATATTGATGCTGGAGTCAATGCTATTAAGAATTCTTTTGTCAAATTTCCTGATCCAGATCGACCAGACACGGAAATTCTAAAATTATTAGAGCTAAGTCTTAAAGGAAACGATTTCCAATTTAATGGTGAAAATTACCTTCAAATCTGTGGATGCGCAATGGGTAAACGATTCAGCCCAAATTTTGCCACGATTTATGTTGCGGAGTGGGAAGTGGAGGCACTGAACAAATCAACCAAAAAGCCTCTTCTTTACCTCAGATATCTAGATGACATCTTCATAGTTTGGCAACATTCAGAAGAAGACTTTTGGGAATTTTTTCGCATTTTAAATAACCAAGATTCAAACATCAAGCTAAAAGCTACTATTAGTGGAACATCGGTTGACTTTTTAGATGTCACGATCTATAAGGGTCCTCAATTTGATTCCTCTGGAAAATTAGAATATAAAGTATTCTTTAAGCCAACAGACTCACATCAGCTGCTTCACAAAAAATCATTTCATCCTCCACACACATTTAAAGGTTTGATCAAATCGCAAATCATAAGATTTTTTCGAAACTCTAGCAACAGGCAAAATCTGAATAGTGCATGCTCTACTCTGTTTGATGCTTTGAAAGCACGAGGCTATTCAGCCCGTTTTCTTCGAAAAATTAAAGCAGACACCATCAATGAGCTTGAAAATCTAAAACCTCATAGCGGACCCGAGTTTGAACCTGTCCAAATTAAACACAATAAACCAATCATGTGCGATGGATCAGTTTCTAAATGCGACAAAAATAGATGCAAAGTAAACAACTATATTGTAAACCAACAAACATTCCTGAGCTTTCAAACTAAAAATGAATATCATATCCGAACTAATATGCATTGTGATTCTGAGAATGTAGTTTATTTGATCAATTGTGCCCTTTGCCAGAAACAGTATGTTGGTGAAACAAAAAATGCATTTAGAGTGCGTGCTAGACGCCACGTTTCTGATATTAACACCTCAGCAGATACGCCAATTGCTCAACATTTCCAACTTCCTGATCATTCAGTTGAACATCATTTTGAAATCATGCCAATAGAACAGATTCCGACCTTCGATAGTGAGGAAGAAACGAGTTCGTTTCGCAAAATCCGAGAAGGCCATTGGATTAGAACACTCCAAACAAAAGCACCATTTGGAATAAATGTAGATTCGGGAATATCACAAAAGAACAAAATTATCCCATTTCAACTCATATACAATAGACGTAATGTTGAATTAGCAAAAACCATGAAAGACGAATATTCACAGTTGCAATCTAAATTAAAGGAACCGATCAAAGCACGACCAGTAATAGCTTACAATAGAAATCCAAACCTGAAAGATTTGCTAGTAAGATCAAAGTTAGACCTTATAGTTCCTGATAACAATGACAAGGTTTCATCCCTCCCTACCTATTCTTAAATAAATCTAATCCCAACCAAAATCAATGGTGGGGCAACATGAAATCATATCCGTAGGACATCTTTTAATTTTGTGTCTGCAAAAGTATGTGTGCGTACGTGTGTGCGTGCGTGCGTGCGTGCGTTCGTTCGTGCGTGCGTTCGTTCGTTCGTTCGTGCGTGCGGGCGTTCGTTCGTGCGTCCGGGCGTTTGTTCGTATGTGTGTATGTGTGTGGGTGTGTGCTCGTACATCCGCACGTGTGTGCATCTATACTTGCGTGGGTGTATGTGTGCGTGTGTGTATGTGGGTGTGGGTGCATTAATTCGTGAGTACATTAGTGCGTGGGTGTGTGCGTGCATGCATTCGTGCGTTCGTTCGTGCATGCGTTCATGCATGCATTATTGCGTGCATTCGTGCATGTATTACTGTGGGCATGTGTTATTGCATGCATTCGTGCATTCGTTCAGATGTGCGTGCGTGCGTGCGTGCGTGCGTGCGTGCGTGCGGGCGTGCATTCGTGTGTGTGTGATTTCTCTATAATGTAGGATCAATCCCAGCCTTTACCTGTTAAAGCGACCTACTGATAAGTTCATTTTACCCCAACTAATCTCAAGGGGGGACCACTCTAAGTAAATCTAAACTTGGTCTCGATAGGACAAATTTAGGTAAAGAAATTTGTAATTAAATTCCTGTGCCAATGCGTTTTTTTCAATGTAAAGACGGACTTGCTTGTGCCAGGCCTCCATATTTGTCCCAAATCAAACAATTTTAAACTGTTAATATTTATAAATACACTGTCGGAATTGGTCTGCTGGTAGCTGATGTTTCGTTTGCACGGTCGTCCATACCTGCAATCGTGCATGCATGCGTTCGCGTGTACATTCGTTCGTTCGTTCGTTCGTTCGTTCGTTCGTTCGTTCGTTCGTTCGTTCGTTCGTTCGTTCGTTCGTTCGTTCGTTCGTTCGTTCGTTCGTTCGTTCGTTCGTTCGTTCGTTCGTTCGTTCGTTCGTTCGTTCGTTCGTTCGTTCGTTCGTTCGTTCGTTCGTTCGTTCGTTCGTTCGTTCGTTCGTTCGTTCGTTCGTTCGTTCGTTCGTTCGTTCGTGCGTGCGGGCGGGCGGGCGTCCGCGCATTCATATGTGCTTATGTTCATTCATTCATTCATTCATTCATTCGTCCACCTATCTGTTCACTCATCCTGTCACCTGTCCTTGGCCTCTCTATTGGTTTACTGGTCTGTGCCTCTCAGACACCAATTGATTGTCTGTGTGGATGGACTGATGGATGGATTACTGGGTTGGTGTCCGGGTGGGCGCATGGATTGTTTGGACATATATGTTTGTAAGGGTGCAAACCACCTCTCTTCCGCAACCACCTGTCATATTTTATTCTTATTTTTTCAACAGCCAACTCATTGCAAAGAAGCAATTAGCACTTTGCAATGACTAAGTGAATAAATTAAACCAAATTCGGAAATCAAGTTGTAGCTTTCACCCATTTTCCTATTCATTTGTTCAGTCGTCTAGTCATCCACCGGGTATCTGTCTATCAGTTTACAAATCTGTTCTCCCCTTAATCAAGTATTTGTTTAGGTGGATGGCGGGATGGACTGATTGATGGATTGATATGCTGGTGTCTGGGCGGGTGAATGAGTGCATGGGTTGTTGGACATATAAGCGTGCAAAGCTCAAACAACCTGTGACTTACAACCACCTCTCTTTTGAAGGAATCTCACTAGACCAACAACATTCAGTCAATCCACAATGGATCATCCTATGTCAGAAAGACCTGCTCAAAACTATTTGTTTAATCCTATTTTCGAACACATGGCAACGCCAACTTATTACAAAGAAGTAATCAATGCTTTGTAATAACTGAGTGAACCGATTTGCCCAGATCAAAAAACTGTATAACTCCTAACAGTCAGAATTTGTTACTATTTTCGAACACACGGCAACGCCAACTTATTACAAAGAAGTAATCAACGCTTTGTAATGACTGAGTGAACCGATTCGCCAAGATAAAAAAACTGTATAACTTGTCAGAATTTGTTTTAAATAATCTGTATTCAGGAAACCTGTCCCTTGCAGTACTCAAACAACAAGTAAATTATTCTCAGCCGCCATGATTAAACATATCTCGGCAGCATTTGATCTAATGACTGACCAAATAGCCCTCATTGTTATTTTCACACCTTAATCGCCTGAAACGAACCGGCGTACTAACCCATGCTACAGTTAGATAAGCTCAATATAATTAAGCAATCACGCCTTTTGTATTAGCTGTTTAACTTCAGTAGCGCACAAGGCGCACATTGATCTAAAGCAGGTCTTCGGGTTTAGTTTGATCTTTTGTGGAGAGACTGAATTAATAGTTAATCAGTAGTCACCATTGCAGTAATTCTCCTATAAATATGTAAGAATTATCAGTTGCCATTAGACCAGTTTTTTCGCTGCATGACGAAGACCATTACGTCGAAAGCGCTCCAGCAACTGACAGTGTAAGCTTTAATTTTATATATATATAATAATCTTGTATTAATTGTTCTTATTTTTCAGTCTCTAAATTGTTTCAACACATATCGCTCTAGTTAATATTTGGTAGTTAACTTTTTTGAACTTTTCTGACTAAATTTGACATAAATCTGTAGAAATTTGATTACGTTCTAAAATGGCCAAGAATTTCAACGGCCCAGTAGGTAAAGGACGCAAATCTGGCAACCCAGCGTCCAACTTTTCTTCAACCAAAAGTGCTCCTAACCAGTCTGTTCAGGCCTTTCAGAGACTGGTTAAGATGTACTTCCATGTGTTGCAATGCTTGCATCACTATGGTCTTTTACGAGAGCATTTGGCATCAGACTCTCTCCCGAAATCTCTCAGCATGAAAATGGAGGAGATGAACTCGTTTTTCTGCCCTGCCTTACGAGATGACGAATTTTTGAAATCGACCAGCATGATAAACCAAATTTGGGCTCATAGCTGCTTAGAAAATTTAATCAAACATTATCGAAGCAAATTGGACAAATTAAAGGCAGAGGTAAAAGTGGCCGAATCTAATGTAATTCTTGATCTAGACAGAGCCAAAGGCATAGCATTGAAATGGGGTAGGCAAAATTTTGGAAATAAATTGGCCACAATGACAATCACAAATTTTTGGAAATTTTTGGCAGAAATAGCTAGTGATAAGCAAAATAGAGTGATGTCTCTACCAACACCGGCGGCCACACCGAGTACAGGTTCAGGTTATCATTCAACAATGACTAACAAACGACAACGGTCACCAACCACCTTCACACCCTCGCCTACAACTTCCAAGCGGACGAATCTGTATACATCACCAACACCAGCACCTGGTGTTGATGATGTAACAGAGTCATGGCCGGCTCTCCCAAAGACAAATTCTCCTCCTGTGCGCCGTTGTCGGGTTGTTACTCACTGTTCCCCCAATCTACCACCTAGCAACTCTTCCTCATCTCTTCCACTATCTTCTCCTCGCCACCTTCTGACTCGATCTTCTCCTCTTCCTCCTTCTCCTCTCTCAATCCCGCCTCCTCCTCTTCCTCCTCAAACTTCTTCTCTTCATGCATCTCCTCTCTCAATCCCGCCTCCTCCTCTTCCTCCTCAAACTTCTTCTCTTTATGCATCTCCTCTCTCAATCCCGCCTCTTGCTCCTCATACTCAATCTTCTCCTCTTGCATCTCCTCTCTCCATCCCTCCTCCTCCTCTTCCTCCTACGCTTCATCTCTCTTCTCCTCACGCACCTTCTTCTGCTCCTCTTCTTCTGTCTCCACCTCCTCTCCCTCCTATGGAGAATAATAGTAACCTGTCTGACAGGAAGTTTGCTAAGTACCGTCATCAATCGCATAGCAAGGGCCTGTGGAGGATCCCCAGAATCACCAAAAAGATTCTGATGATAGGGTCCTCTAATCTAGCCCGAATTGATTTAGATGTCCATCCTGACATCCAGGTTGAGTGCTATCCTGGTGCCGCATTATCACATTTCAGAACAATGGCTATGCGACACCAGGATGGCCCTAGCCCGGAGAAGATCATCTTGAATATTGGCATCAACTCCAAAAATGAGCATCCAACCAAAGCCTCAAGCCATTTACGGTTCATGGCTCGTGAATTTAAAAACACCTTCCCTAATGCGGAGTTGCACTTTGCTGAGATTAACTTCTCTGATAGCTTGTCAGACAGGCAAAGGTACTGTCTCAAGCGTATCAACGAATCAGCAAGGTCCAACTGCCACGTTGATAAGGTCATCCCCAAAATTTCTGATGCGAATTTTCATGTTGAGAAGGATAGAATCCATTGGACGAAAGAAACAGCTAATTGTATTTATAACCATTGGTTGACGGTACTTAGTTTAAACTAAATGTGGGTCAAGGCAATAGCTCCCCTAACATAGGATTAGGAACAAACCTTGTCAATTTAGCAGCTGACTATGATCTCTCACCATCTGAAAAATCAATTCTCGATCGTGGTCTTACTTTTATACCAACTCCAAAACCAAAAACAGGATTAGATTTGCTTTTAGACACAGGTCTTATTGAAGTAGCTAATTTTGGTCATTCAGTAAAAATAGCCCATCATTTTCGAAATTTAAATGGAGAGTCAAAACCATTCACTGGAAAATCCGGTTGGGACCCTCCAGATAGGCTAGTTGATGACAATGTTAAAGCAACCATAAAAACGGTTGCTGGTATAGCCAGATCATTGCCAGTTACAAACAATAAGCAAAACCTTTCATTTGTCGAACGACAGGCTATCAACAAATTACGTAGAAATCAAAATATTATTATAAAACCAGCCGATAAAGGTTCAGCAACTGTGATTATGTCTAGAGAAAACTACATCCGCGAGGCCGAAAGGCAGTTAACTAACACCAGGCATTACAGAAAACTTGATAATTTAATTTGGCCTCAAAACCGACAAAATTTCATTGAAATACTTAATTCATTGCATACAGATAAGTACATCGATAAGAAACAGCTAAAGTATCTGCTAGGTGAGAATAATCCACAAAATCGGACATTTTATATCTTGCCTAAAATCCATAAACCTATCAGCACCTGGTTAGATCCATTGACACCTCCTGGACGACCCATCATTTCAGACTGTGGCAGTGAGTCTTATGGCATTTCAGAATATATTGATTACTATTTAAAGCCCATTGCTAATAGACACAAGAGCTTTCTCAAGAACACTGAACACTTTCTTTCAAAGTTATCCAAATTGTCAGTTCCGAAAGATGCATATTTAGTCACATTAGACATAGATGCTATGTATACCAATATAGATATTGATGCTGGAGTCAATGCTATTAAGAATTCTTTTGTCAAATTTCCTGATCCAGATCGACCAGACACGGAAATTCTAAAATTATTAGAGCTAAGTCTTAAAGGAAACGATTTCCAATTTAATGGTGAAAATTACCTTCAAATCTGTGGATGCGCAATGGGTAAACGATTCAGCCCAAATTTTGCCACGATTTATGTTGCGGAGTGGGAAGAGGAGGCACTGAACAAATCAACCAAAAAGCCTCTTCTTTACCTCAGATATCTAGATGACATCTTCATAGTTTGGCAACATTCAGAAGAAGACTTTTGGGAATTTTTTCGCATTTTAAATAACCAAGATTCAAACATCAAGCTAAAAGCTACTATTAGTGGAACATCGGTTGACTTTTTAGATGTCACGATCTATAAGGGTCCTCAATTTGATTCCTCTGGAAAATTAGAATATAAAGTATTCTTTAAGCCAACAGACTCACATCAGCTGCTTCACAAAAAATCATTTCATCCTCCACACACATTTAAAGGTTTGATCAAATCGCAAATCATAAGATTTTTTCGAAACTCTAGCAACAGGCAAAATCTGAATAGTGCATGCTCTACTCTGTTTGATGCTTTGAAAGCACGAGGCTATTCAGCCCGTTTTCTTCGAAAAATTAAAGCAGACACCATCAATGAGCTTGAAAATCTAAAACCTCATAGCGGACCCGAGTTTGAACCTGTCCAAATTAAACACAATAAACCAATCATGTGCGATGGATCAGTTTCTAAATGCGACAAAAATAGATGCAAAGTAAACAACTATATTGTAAACCAACAAACATTCCTGAGCTTTCAAACTAAAAATGAATATCATATCCGAACTAATATGCATTGTGATTCTGAGAATGTAGTTTATTTGATCAATTGTGCCCTTTGCCAGAAACAGTATGTTGGTGAAACCAAAAATGCATTTAGAGTGCGTGCTAGACGCCACGTTTCTGATATTAACACCTCAGCAGATACGCCAATTGCTCAACATTTCCAACTTCCTGATCATTCAGTTGAACATCATTTTGAAATCATGCCAATAGAACAGATTCCGACCTTCGATAGTGAGGAAGAAACGAGTTCGTTTCGCAAAATCCGAGAAGGCCATTGGATTAGAACACTCCAAACAAAAGCACCATTTGGAATAAATGTAGATTCGGGAATATCACAAAAGAACAAAATTATCCCATTTCAACTCATATACAATAGACGTAATGTTGAATTAGCAAAAACCATGAAAGACGAATATTCACAGTTGCAATCTAAATTAAAGGAACCGATCAAAGCACGACCAGTAATAGCTTACAATAGAAATCCAAACCTGAAAGATTTGCTAGTAAGATCAAAGTTAGACCTTATAGTTCCTGATAACAATGACAAGGTTTCATCCCTCCCTACCTATTCTTAAATAAATCTAATCCCAACCAAAATCAATGGTGGGGCAACATGAAATCATATCCGTAGGACATCTTTTAATTTTGTGTCTGCAAAAGTATGTGTGCGTACGTGTGTGCGTGCGTGCGTGCGTGCGTGCGTGCGTGCGTGCGTGCGTTCGTTCGTGCGTGCGTTCGTTCGTTCGTGCGTCCGGGCGTTCGTTCGTGCGTCCGGGCGTTTGTTCGTATGTGTGTATGTGTGTGGGTGTGTGCTCGTACATCCGCACGTGTGTGCATCTATACTTGCGTGGGTGTATGTGTGCGTGTGTGTATGTGGGTGTGGGTGCATTAATTCGTGAGTACATTAGTGCGTGGGTGTGTGCGTGCATGCATTCGTGCGTTCGTTCGTGCATGCGTTCATGCATGCATTATTGCGTGCATTCGTGCATGTATTACTGTGGGCATGTGTTATTGCATGCATTCGTGCATTCGTTCAGATGTGTGCGTGCGTGCGTGCGTGCGGGAGTGCGGGCGTGCATTAGTGTGTGTGTGATTTCTCTATAATGTAGGATCAATCCCAGCCTTTACCTGTTAAAGCGACCTACTGATAAGTTCATTTTACCCCAACTAATCTCAAGGGGGGACCACTCTAAGTAAATCTAAACTTGGTCTCGATAGGACAAATTTAGGTAAAGAAATTTGTAATTAAATTCCTGTGCCAATGCGTTTTTTTCAATGTAAAGACAGACAGACAGACAGACAGACAGACAGACAGACAGACAGACAGACAGACAGACAGACAGACAGACAGACAGACAGACAGACAGACAGACAGACAGACAGACAGACAGACAGACAGACAGACAGACAGACAGACAGACAGACAGACAGACAGACAGACAGACAGACAGACAGACAGACAGACAGACAGACAGACAGACAGACAGACAGACAGACAGACAGACAGACAGACAGACAGACAGACAGACAGACAGACAGACAGACAGACAGACAGACAGACAGACAGACAGACAGACAGACAGACAGACAGACAGACAGACAGACAGACAGACAGACAGACAGACAGACAGACAGACAGACAGACAGACAGACAGACAGACAGACAGACAGACAGACAGACAGACAGACAGACAGACAGACAGACAGACAGACAGACAGACAGACAGACAGACAGACAGACAGACAGACAGACAGACAGACAGACAGACAGACAGACAGACAGACAGACAGACAGACAGACAGACAGACAAAA